>OY751313.1:32015205-32139499 GCA_963564615.1 Rhorus exstirpatorius
AGAGCGGTCTGTTGATGCGCACACTTTGATTCGTAGTAGTACGCCGGTTGAAGAATTCCGCAACGAGGAGTTGAGCGGAAAAGGAATATATCATTTTGGATACGTTTGGAAACAGCTACATGTAAACTTCGACAATCACTCTCCATTAAGCTGTGGTTTCGAAAACATCGTTCTATTGAGCACACGACGCGCCGGACTGAAATCAGTCCTCAGATTCAAATGTTCACTATGTAATTTTGAGCAAGATATATGGAGTGAGCCGCCTGATGATAGCAAGTTGGATGTTAATAGTGCAATGGTCCTCGGTGCAGTTGTTAACGGGATAGGATTTTTCCAAGCAGAGAGTTTCCTTGTAGCTTTGGATATTCGCTGCATGGCCGAATCAACATATCAACGGTACCACCAATCAGTCGTAGAGGGCTTATCGGAGACTGCTTTTCTTAACATGAAGAAAGCAGGAGAGGAAGAACGTGAATTAGCGATTGCACGGGGAGACACTATCAATGGGGTCCCCCATATTCGTGTGATTGCTGATGGCAGTTGGATGAAAAGATCATATCAAAGTGGGAAATTTGACTCACCCTCAGGTGCCGGCGCAATAGTTGGCGAGCAAACGGGAAAGGTATTATTTATTGGTTTGAGAAATAAGTTTTGCTCCATATGTGATGTTGCTTCGAGTCACAATACAGAAACTCATCAACACATATGCTATAAAAATTGGGGTAGCAATCAAAGCTCATCCAGCATGGAAGCACACGCTATTGCAGAAGGCTTCAAAATCAGCATTGAGCAGCATGGGCTCATATATTCGGTACTGATCGCTGACGGAGATAGCAGCGTCTTCAATCAAATTAGTGAAATGGCGCCTTATAGAGATTACGATGTACATGTTACAAAAATTGAATGTCGCAATCACATGTTTCGAAGTGCTCGGAGAAACCTTATAAAAATTGTAAATACTGGCAAACTTGGGTCATTAAAACGAGTTGTAAAGAATAACATCGAAAACATCATCCACTGTACGCGTACAGCGGTCCAACACAGATTGGACGAAGGTACACCATGGGCCGAGAAGAAAATAAGCCTCAGGGAGGATATTTTGAACATACCAAGCCATGTTTTTGGTGAACACGTTAATTGTCTAGGGAACGGTTATTGCAAGTATGGAACTGCTACCGACAGTGAAACCAATTACGTCATAGCTTTAAAGAAAATAGGAAAATTCGATGATATTCGGGACACAGTCCGTCGTTTGGCGGATAACGCTGACAGTTTGTTGTATGGTGTTAACAGTAATGTCGTTGAAAGCTTTCATAATATTATCGCCAAGTTTATCGGTGGAAAACGGGTACATTGGGGAAAGCGGGGCTCATATAATGCACGAGTTTCTGGCGCGGTCGTCCAATTCAATACGAGCGGAGTGATGACCGAATTTTCAAACACAATTGCAAAAAAACCATCCGATGTTGTTGTCGCGTTAGAAGAACGACGAGCTCATTTGAATGTATTGAAGAAACGTAGAATCAATACTGAAAGAGATCAGCCAAAGAAAACGACTTATAAGACTACTGGTCCTGATAAGGACTATGGACCTCGAGCTGAAAAACCCGATCTGGACAAAGACATGTATACGAACGAATATGCAAGACTTGTTGATAAGTTGAAAGAGTTTTAAACCACACGCGTCGAACTCGAAAGAGATATACTGCTTCAGAGTGACAGCATGCTTTGGCAGTCGGCGCGTCGAAAACTCCTTACTGCATCTAATTTTGGTACCGTTTGTCACATGAAAGACTATACATCGTGCTCTGCCATTGTCCAACGAATCGTTTATCCCAGAGAAATGGGTCACATTCCGTCCATTCGATATGGCAAGCAAAATGAGGACGTCGCTCGACAAACTCTACAGCAGTACCTAGGCTGCACCATTGAGTCGTGTGGTTTATTTGTAGATCCCGAAATTATCGGTCTAGGAGCAACGCCCGATGGTCTTATTGGCGATAATGCCATCGTCGAGATCAAATGCCCATATACAGCCAGGTTTTATTCGATACATGAAGCAATTAAACAAAAAAAAGGGAGCATACAAAGAATATTCGTCAAAAATGATGTGACACGAATAAATGTTGAACACCCTTACTACTACCAAGTACAAGGGCAGCTTCGTGTGACGCAAAGGCACTACTGCTATTTCATGTTATGGACGCCACAAGATTCAGTCGTTATTAAAATTGAGAAAGATGACACTTTCTGGAAGAATAAAATGGAAACAGCGTTGATAACTTTCTATGAAAATTGCATGATTCCAGAAATTGTCGATCCGAGACATGTAAGATCTATGCCGATAAGAAATCCTTCATACATACTGGAAGCCATTGCAAAACGAGAAACGCATAAAGGTATGAGAAGGAACGATTGCGACGAAATTGAAGTTGATGAGACTTGAATGACGGGCGTAATTTAAAAGAATGAAGCAATGTTTTTCATCCTCTATATCGTTTTAATGAAACCTATAGCGTCAAAAGCAGCAGCATTATGCTGACGCTAAGATACTGCAGGACAGTGTAGGGTCTTGAGCGAGTCCCGAGTTCCACTTTGGGATTCGGGCTTGCTCGATCTTGGGTCGAACACGCCCAACGCGTTGAATTATCGCGCGAGACACGTGCCATAAAATATGCCAGAGGTCTTGAGCAAGTTTCGAGTTCAATTTTTGGGATACTCGGGCTTGATCGATCTTGGGCAGAATATGTCCAACGCGTTGAATTATCGCGCGAGACACGTGTCAGAAAATATGCCAGAGGTCTTGAGCAAGTTTCGAGTTCAATTTTTGGGATACTCGGGCTTGATCGATCTTGGGCAGAATATGTCCAACGCGTTGAATTATCGCGCGAGACACGTGCCATAAAATATGCCAGAGGTCTTGAGCAAGTTTCGAGTTCCATTTTTGGGATACTCGGGCTTGATCGATCTTGGGCAGAATATGTCCAACGCGTTGAATTATCGCGCGAGACACGTGCCATAAAATATGCCAGAGGTCTTGAGCGAGTTCCGAGTTCCAGTTTGGAATTTGGGCTTGATCGATCTTGGGCCGCACACGCACAAAGCATTGAATTATCGTGCAAGCCACATATCATAAAACATAATCGAGGTCTTGAGCTAGTCCAGAATTCTATTTTGGGATTCGGGCTTGATCGATTACTCAACTAATCGAAAACGCGTTAAATTATGACACGACCTATTTTTTTTTTTATATATAGTATAAGAGAGGGCCGCTATAAGTCGCAGACTTAGCGGGGGTGGTGGAGGGACTCTCAATATAAAAAATAATATAATTTCCTATTCTAGAATTTTCCACCCCACAATACAGATTATCAAAATTATGCAATGCCAAATCAATTTCTCGATGAACGGTGAGTCTTTTTGCATTACAATATTCAATTTTTGATTGTACGGTACAGATATTGGATATTATTGTACTTTTTTTATTTTTACTAGATGTTTGAGGATACGTTCTAACAAAAAGGTCCGGTTATTTCGTGAGGGACATCGAACGTAAATTTTTACCGGCTGAACGATAGCATCACACCAGAATTATGAGACGCTTTAGAGTGAGAAATCAACATTTTGATCTCTTTTGACCTTCGCTATCCATTATTGCTATCCATTTATAAAATATGGAAGAAGATGCGAAAACTTCATTATTTGCCCAAAATTGAGGTGCACTAGAATTACTTCAAAATACAATTTTTCTAATTATCGACTACCGCTGCCTTGATCTCGAAAATGTGACTAGCACACATACTTTTACTAACAGACTTAATAATTTTACTAACATATTATTAATAACGAATAATATTAAATATAACGTCATTAATACAATTAAAATAAAATAATCGAGCCAATAAATTTTGCCGCAATTTGTAATTTTGGGCATTTTATAAAAATAATATAATTATTAAAAAATGTCAATGAGGCAAAGAATAATAATGTAAAGACGGTATGGTGCGCGCCAAGCACGCAATTGGTTAGTAAATTAAAAAAAGAGAGAAGAATGGTGTGAATTGAATATCGCGTTAATTTATTCTTCTCATAAATATCGGTTATTATTTACTTTGGATACTTTTTCGAATTTTCGCCTCCTTTTTTCGACAAAACCCTTCATTTCGGCACCGACAATGGTAATCAGGCAGGGGAGCATGAAAAATTTGAAAAAATGAATGAATAAATAAATTTTCAAAATCTGATCTTAGGTGTATTTTTTCCGATTTTTTCCGTTTTTTTTTCGCCGAAACCCTTTATTTAACCACTAACAATAATATGGGCTAAATATTTTGTCTTTTTATGTTGATGAGTAAACGATGAAATCGCATGTGTATGCAATTTTGTATGTGTATGTAAGTGGGAATATATATATATGGGACATTCCACGTCAACTCAGCCACCCCGTTTTTTTTATTGTCTCGAAAAAAATGATTAAGTATGGGCATTTCAAAAGACAATATATCCATGACATTTTACCAAAATTTCATCCCCCCACTATTGTTGGTTCTCGAGATAATGATTAATAAATTCTCAATTTTGTGAAAATCATAACTTCGTAACGGCTGATCGGATTTTAACGACTAAAAAACGAATCTTTTTTATTTTTTTTGCCCTTTTTGAAAAAAAATATGCCGTCATTGGAGAAAAGTTCATTAGACAGTTTTCGGGGAAATTTTTCGATTTTTTTTTTTTTTCCACGAAAAGGCCAATCGGAATTCTACTCAGTATTTTTTTTCTGATAGAGGGAGGCGATACACAACTCCGCAAAATTTTTTCAAAATGGAACAAGGCATCAGTGACGAGGAAAAAATTGTTTTTTGTTAATTTACCCCGAAAACTGTCTAATGAGCTTTTATCCGATGATGACATATTTTTTTTCAAAAAGGGCAAAAAACATAAAAAAGATTCTTTTTTTAATCGTTTAAATCCGATCAGTAGTTACGAAGTTATGATTTTTACAGAATTGAGACTTCATTAATCATTATCTCGAGAACCAACAATAGTGGGGGGATGAAATTTTGGTAAAATGTCATGGATATATTGTCCTTTGAAATGCCCATACTGAATAATTTTTTCGAGACAATAAAAAAACCGGGGTGTGTGATGGTCAAACGGGGCAATGAGTGGTGACGATCCAAGATGACGAGAAAAATAATCAAGTGTGCCGCCCGTGGATTCGAACCCGGGACTCTTCGACTTGCAAGCGGGAGCGCTAACCACTGCGCTACGGCCACCGATTCATTTCTCTCATTTGCATTGTCTACTTGGATGTAATGCGGGATCGTCACACACCCCCCTCTCCGAACTCGACGTCCACGTCGAATGTGCAGAGTTGCGGGTGTTCGGTTTCGAATGTATGTGGAGTATACGTTGACGCTACGCCAGCCTATGTCCCTCGTCGGAGCTCTTCCCTCGCCCCGCTTTGTTTCTTATATCCCGCGGAGTGACTCTTCAGTGCCAGGCCTTTTTGCGGGAAGTCTGTGTTGTCTCCTCCATACATGATGCTTGTGAACGTGTGTTGGTCCGAAAACTTCTGACACCAGTTTGTGATGGTCAAACGGGGCAATGAGTGGTGACGATCCAAGATGACGAGAAAAATAATCAAGTGTGCCGCCCGTGGATTCGAACCCGGGACTCTTCGACTTGCAAGCGGGAGCGCTAACCACTGCGCTACGGCCACCGATTCATTTCTCTCATTTGCATTGTCTACTTGGATGTAATGCGGGATCGTCACAGGTGGCTGAGTTGACGTGGAATGCGACATATCTATATATATATATATATATATATATATATATATATGTCAAAGATAATCGAAAAATATATAAGTTAAAAAATATAAGATTTTACCATAAAAAATGCTGTATATGTATTTTTCGTAAATATTAGACATTTTACATAGATATTTCCGTATATTTCACGATTTCACACATACGAATAATCCATGGAAAAAATGTATTACTTTTATATACGTAAAATCTATATAAAAGATATGTGAAATATTTTTTATATTTATGTTACATGTTTATATGTATATTCCATTTGAAATAGAGAGAGAGAGAGAACTCAACTCTATATGGCATGTGTGTGTGTGTGAGAGAGAGAGAGAGAGAGAGAGAGAGAGAGAGAGAGAGAGAGAGAGAGAGAGAGAGTATATTTACTCTACCCGGCCACATGGATCGGTGGGATACGACTCAGCGCGGAGCTAACGGTACTTGAGGGCTTTGAGGGTCAATCGGGGCCCTTCGCATGAAACATGCGCCGTCACTGTAACTACATCCTACCCTATTGACAACCGTCACTTTTCGCTGAATGCATTAGTTGACATATCTGCCGCAAGCGGCGCTAACCTCGACATGCATTTTTTTAAATTTTTCCGCAAGAGGCGCTACCCTCGATTCCGAGTTGGTCACGTGTGCTCGATGACTCTTAAGGTGTTCGGGAAGCCAGATACAGATTTGTTTGCGTCTAGAACAAACACGAAATGTGAAGTTTTCTATTCATGGCACCAAGACCCAGAGGCCACGGTCGTGGATGCATTTACCATGGGTTGGAAAGGCTCGTTTTTCTACGCTTTCCCCCCATTCACGGTAATATTAAGAGTATTACAGAAAATAAGACGAGAAAAAGCCTTGGGTATCATTTTCGTACCTTTCTGGCCGACACAACCATGGTATCCGGTGTTCACATCAATGCTAATAGGCAAGCCTTTGAGTTTTGGACCGTCCGAAAATTTATTATTATCACCTTGCAGATCAACACAGCGCCCACTGAGCCATCGGCTTATACTACTTGCAGGGATTGTATCCGGCAAGCATACATAAGAAAAGAATCCCGGAGGATTCAATGGATATTCTCATTGCGTCATTGACAGACTCGACGCTAAAGCAGTACAGCTCGGAACTTAAGAATTGGTGGGAGTTTTGTCAAGGAGCAAATATCGACCCGTTTACACCAACAGCGAGTAAACTTATACAGTTTCTGACGAATAAATTCAAAGATGGAGCGTCATATAGTACCCTCAACACATACATATCGGCAATTGCACTCGTTTCAATGAATAATATATGAGAAAACCCTATAGTCAGTAGATTCTTTAAAGGTATTTTTAAATTGAGGCCATCACGGCCAAAATACTCGTCAGTTTGGGATCCGAGTCTAGTTTTAGATATGGTTAAAAAATGGCACCCGTTAGACGAACTTACACTGGAAAAATTAACGGAAAAGGCTGTGATATTCTTAGCCCTAAGTACAGCCCACCGAGTACAAACGTTTGCATCAATAAATATAGATAATATTAAGAAAACGAGAAAAGGGTTAGAGATAGCAATTCCAGATCGCATTAAGACGACGGGACCGGGTCGGGACCAACCCGTATTAATATTACCATACTTTACTGAGAGACCTGAACTGTGTGTAGCTAAAACTGTCGAACGTTATGTGAGCGTAACCAAATAAGAAACAATGTGAAAAAACTGTTCATTGCGACTAGAAAGCCGCATAAAGCAGTAACGCCACAAACCATCAGCAGATGGATAAAGGGAGTTTTAGCGCAAAGCGGAGCGGACGTAGCGAAATACACTGCACACTCAACTGGACATGTGGCCACGTCAACGGCATTATCTAAGGGCATCGATTTGTCGACAATCAGGAAGACGGCTGGATGGTCGAAAAACTCGGCTGTGTTCGCGAGGTTTTATAATAAACCTATAACGACCAGCAACAACGCATTCGCGCTATCGGTATTGAGTCAGGACTAAGGTCATTATACCACGACTAAAACATACCATATTCAGGCTTAAGGAAGTAACGCAACTACCCACCTAGTCATAAAAACGTTTGACCTAAGTAGTATTTAACCTGGCAACGTCGCTTTTCGTTGATTGTGTGCGCGTGTATATGTGTGTTCAAATATGCCGTTGACAGCTCATCAGCTGTATCAGTGAATTTTTTTCGTATTCGTTTAATTTAATCGCCAGTTTAATATGCCTACAGAAAAAAGCCAAGATTTTATTGGAAAGTTAAAGTATAGTTATCGAAAAGGTGTACCGAGCTAGAATTAATCAGCAAGAAGCAGGCAGAAATGTTCGGAGTATTTACGGTACGAAAAACTGCAAAGACAGCATAGCCTCGAAATCAAGGAATCAACATCAACAAAATATGTTGATGTGAAAGAGGAAGGCTGTAAATTTTTCAACGTAGAAACGATTGCCCATCAGCTAATATGCACAAATTGTGATAATGTGCTGATAATTATATTTTAAATGTGCTCATCATTACGTGATAAAAAAATTTAGGTGTATAGGTATCTCAATTATTTGAAAAATAATTGAGACTGTGTCAATATGCCAAATATTATTTCAGTAAAAAAATATTCTACGTATGTAAGATAATATGTATGAAAATAAAATTGTATTTGAATACTTAATTTATTTATTTATTCCATTGATATTCAATATAATATGTCGTGTAAACAAAACAAAAAAATTATAAAAATATGTAGTAGTTAGACTGCACGAGCTGTCACGTTGAAATTTCAAAATGCGCGCTCATTACCTCGAATATGCGACGTTGCAATATTTTTAGCGAGGGTCCAAATATTCGCTATAAGTACTTTTTATTGTTTTTATTATTCCTGTCATAAGTCACCTTTGAATATTTTTAAGCCGGATAAATGATTATAAGTATTCAATCTCTCTGCTGTTTAAATTTCATTCTGATCTATCCACCAATTACGGAGATATGAGGAATAATGTACAGCTAACTTCGTGATTTCTCATAAGAGGCCATGTTGAATTGGCTTGTAAAGAGATAAAACGAATGACAAATATCTCGCGTAAAAACCCACCTCGGATCATAAAAATTTGTATGAGTTTTGTTTACATTATAATCGAACATTCTGCCAAGTTTGGTATTTTTCTGTCCATCAATTCTATTTCCTGCGTTACTTCCTTAAGGAATAAAATAAACAGAGTGTATGTTAACATAATTGTAATGTAATAAAATAATTTTGAAAAAAAAAAAAATTGCAAGGACTCTGTACAACTACTGTTGTAATCTCGAAGAACGAGACTCTTCATATAATTGTACGATCAAACGAACTTACCTGTTGTGAAGTTCGATCGTAATTATATGAAGAGTCTCGTTCGAGATGATTACACCCCACCCGTAAGCCCATAATTTAATCCCAAAAACTGAGCAATTTTTTTAAGGCAGCACATACTTTAAACATTATGAAGCTTAGCAACGCAGGAATAACGCCAACAGGATTTTGTTTTATATAACTCTGAACATTGTGACATTTAGCGGAAAGAAGTGGTACTACTATTGTAATCATCTCGAACGAGACTCTTCATATAATTACGATCGAACTTCACAACAGGTAAGTTCGTTTGATCGTACAATAATTTCGTTTAGTTTCTTTCAAAAAACCAGATTAACTCTTTTTTTTACCCAATAGGAAGATCCATCCACAACCTGAAAAATGAAAAAAAAAATTATACAAATTCATACAACAAACTAGGATTTACATTATTTTTCAGTTTTTAAAATTAAAATACTTATCATTAGATATTAAATATTAAAATATTAAAATATTTTAAAAATTCAATATTTAATAAAAACTTAAATATTTAGGATTAAAATTAAATATTTACAAGAATTTTTAATTTTTTTAAAAATATAATTAATAAAATTTCTTTAGCTCTCGAAAAAAAATTTTTTACACAATTTTTAGCGAGGGAACTATATTAAATTTGGCAACACTTGATAGAGATTTTTAGATTTTATAATATTTTGAATTTTTCGAAAATTGTGTGTACAGTAATACCCCGAAGTTACGCCATGGGTCGTTCCGACATTGACGGCGTAAGTCGAAAAAAACGTAAGTCGGGGTGCACGTTTTATGCAACTTTATAATGTACATATCGACAGTTAAATTCCATAGGGGCGTATGGACTATGCTTATACATAACCGATACGCTTCTTTGGCATTAGTTCATCGATATGTAACTAAATACTCATCAGAAATAATCACATAACTCACAGAAAAACTCTGAACAAGAAGCTATAATAAAAACTGTTTATGTTTATAATACAAAATATTTAAATAATGAGAAGTGGATGGTTTCCAAAATTCAAGCCCAATCATCTGACGAGACAAAGATTTTTTTTCTCGCGCAAAATCTACACTTGAATAATACACGAACAGAAAATAAACATGTCCAAGTTCGTGCGCGAAGAGCGGCAGCGTTGACGGGCAGTTCGCGTAAGTCGAGAAGGTTTAAGTCGGGGTATTACTGTACACTTTTACGACTTGAGCAATCTTCGAGGTATCGAAACTAAATTTTTACTATTTGCTTGCAGAAATCGTATAAATTCGCTGCATATAAAAACGCTCTGACCCTTCTCTTCCTCGTATACTGTACACTTTCCTCGCTCAACCTGTCATAATAATTTTTATTTTACCTTTCGATGCTACCTCGACGAGACACACTCTTGAACGAAATTTTTGCCAGTCGTTTTCCGTTTTTCTCGTCTCTGTTGCACGAAGTAAATCTTATGGACAGGACTCCACGTGCGCCACGACCCTCTTGTATACCAACTTTGAATTTTAAAATTTCAGCAAACAAAGGAGTTTTAATCAAATCGTCTGTAAACTTTTCGGCGAAATTGTTCGCTTTTTTTTTTCAAAAAACAAAGTTTCCTCTATATGAGGAAGTAAATAATGAATAAATACTTATTCTCTTTTGGCTTATAGAATTATGAAATACCTATCTGCCCGATGGTAACAAAAATATGCCTTGCCTTTTGGTCTTTTTGGTGAATCCTCGAGCCGATATTTTATGAGCAACAAAGCCGTTAGCTTCCGGGAACACGAATTACGATTTCGTAGATGCAGTTTATCGATAGCAGAAAATTGGATATTATTCCGTCTTCTAAAATTTCTTATCCTCAGTTTTTTATTCTTTTTTTTCGTATCACATACTGATTATATGCAACGGACATGACACATGATTTGTGTTGAAATTAGCACAGAGGTGAATTATTTTATTCGCAGCCACTCACGTATTTATCAAACTGATGGTTATGCGATACATTCATAAGATCTGTCATACAGACAGAAGCAGACCTACGCGAGACTGTAAACTGAAGCAAATCATCAAGCGAGAACAATTTTAGGCTTTTTCCGCAGCCAATTAGAAAACGAATAAAACGACAACAATGCTTTATCGAAATTTCGATTAAATTTCCAGGTGGATCTTTTATGAGAGGGTTTCAAAGCGGATCTTTTATGAGAGGAAACTTTTAAACTTTTTTCGCATCAAAAAATCGCCTTTCACTGCAAGTAATCTAGGCATTCTTTCAACGAGTTTTTCGAGCACTGCTGATAGCATCGTTATCTACTTTTTTTGGGGAATGTCTCAAAGCTGCTCTGCTGATGTCGGGAAAACCTTCGGCACGCGTCGACCAAGCTCTTTCCAGATAAGTTCGATCGGGCTCACATCTGGGGAATTCGGGGGGGGGGGGGCATAATTTCCAGCTCTCCTCGTGCTTCTTTGTGCTGGAGGTAGCTCGCACATAACTTGGACGGACGTGTGTTTCGGATCATTATCTCATTCAGAGATGGGTACAACTAGCTAGGACCTCGATTTAACGGCCAGTGGCGGGACCGGCTCCGCATCGCGCCTTGTTAAATCGAGGTAGCGTATGCCCGCCCATGCTGTATCTGCGCATCGGCACTCCCTGCTACGGGCCTGATCGGGGAGACTTTAAGCGTCCCCCACCATCTCCCACCACGCGAAAACCCGATCGATAAATGCAACATGGTGGGGACTGTCTATTAAATCGAGGGCCATTAAATCGAGGTCCTAGTGTTTCGAAACTAGCTACGACGAAGCTACACGATACAATTGTAACGGGTAACGAAAATTTTCTAGTT
Source organism: Rhorus exstirpatorius (assembly GCA_963564615.1). NCBI lineage: Eukaryota > Metazoa > Arthropoda > Insecta > Hymenoptera > Ichneumonidae > Rhorus > Rhorus exstirpatorius. The sequence goes on from OY751313.1 coordinate 32,027,189, forward strand.
ACTTCGACCCAAATGTAACGACATGCCTCTCGTGGTCGCTACTTTTTGTATCGAGTAGCGAAATTTTTTTCGCGACCCGCTACTTTTGTATCGAGTATCAACATTTTTTTCGCTACCCGTTACTTTTGTATCGAGTATCGAAATTTTTTTCGCTATATTTGACCGGCGGGCCTTTCCAATTTGAAGCCGGCTTCGCTGGCATTGTTTTTGCTTCCACTTTCTTCGTCGGCTGTTGAATTTTTAGGTCCTGACCGAGTTTTTCGATTGCTCGAGCTTCCTTTATTTTCTCGGTGAGATTTTCTCCATACAACATTGTGTCGGATTGAACCTTTTCCAATATCGTTTTTATGTCCTTATTCAATCCTGGAAGGATAAAAGCCTTTCTCGATAGTGTTTGCTTAAAATGTGTTGCCGCTATCAATTTTCCTGTGTCGCTCAATTTTTCCAACAGCCCCATTGTGGTTTCGGCCTCCGCAAAATCAGTAATCATTTTTGTGATCACTACGCCCAGCAATGCCATAGCCGCTCCAAGGAGGTTTTGCGACTCCATGAAATGGCTATCTCTTTTCGTTGCTGTTTCATTCGGCGAGATGGCGATTTCCGTATTTAGCTTTGGTAGATTAAATACGCCTGGACGGGGATATTTATCCAGAAGCTGCGTTTTGTCCTCCTTCGGAAGTCCTGATATTAGCCAGCTATTCCACAGTGTAATTAAGTCTGGGTGCAAAACTGGCTCTGCGGAGTTGGTTTTGGTAGGATCAGCGCCTAGCGTTTTGAGCACGTCTTGACTCAGAACCGCAGTCTGGCTTTCCCCTCTGCCATGGCTCTCCGCTGCCAGAGTTTCTGACTGCGGAGCTGTTACTTCGTCTTTGTTCGCAGTGCTTCCTTCGACCGTGCCTTCGACTAATGCAACTGCGAAACGAACAATATTGACTGATATAAGTCCCACCACAGGTGTAGGCACATCAGTAAACTTTTTTCACTTGTTTTACCACTTGTATAAACACAGTCAGATTTCACAAGGCATTTTTCAATTTATTTAATTTATTTATTTATTTAAAAAAAAATGTTTGTATTTATTTATTTTTGTTTTTAATTTTTTTTTTTTACTTACCAGTATTTTGCGTGTCGCCATCCTTGTCACATATCAACGTCGCTAAATTTTCGACCGAATCCTCGGTTCCACTCTCGACGTTTTTACGGTTATTAGATATAATCTTCTCGTTTTGGCCGTCGTCGTCGGCGACTGCCTCGTATCGCCTTAGCCTCTTTTCCCATTTTCTCAATTTTTCTCTCACTCTTTCGGGGTCGAGATTTTCCTTACTCCTCTTTCTCTCCTCGCTTTTGCCCATCCCTGTCTTTCGTTGATTCTCGTTAATTGCTGCTAATTACGCAACGCTTTTCTCTGTACGTGTAACACGTCTCGCACAAAAAAATGTTATGAAGCTTAGCAACGCAGGAATAACGCCAACAGGATTTTGTTTTTTTTTATCACTGAACGTTGTGACATTTAACGGAAAGAAGTGGTACTACTTTTGTAATCTCGAAGAACGAGGCTCGAAATATAATAATATGATTGTATGAGATTAACAAAGATGATTGTATAAGATTATACAAGACCACCAAAGAAGATTATATAAGGTTGTACGAGAGTACCAAAGAGATTATCTGAGATAAATAAACAGATTATTATTTGAGATCAATACAGATAATATCTAAGATCAATAGAGAAATTATCTGAGATGAACGAAATGAATTGGATTGTATTTTCAATAAAACTATGTTAAACATAATTATCTAAACTCGCATTTATGCAAGTCTTTTCGATAAATTGAACTCCAGAATTTCGGAATGGGTCGACGAAAAATAAATCGTACACCTGAGGAAGAGGAAGAATTCCACTGCGTTCACTTAGCATGAAATCTCGAAAATCAACGTCGCTGCAGAGCATAAAAAGCTGCAACAACTCATGTACCTTCGTTACAACAGCAGAATATCTCAAATCATCCCGCGCACGTAACAATTGCGTTAACATCGCCTTCCACAGAATTGTCGGGTTCACGGTGATGGCTATCACGAACATTACATCGGTATGATAGACGTAAATTGCATTCATTGTGGTGCTAAAAATTTCGCAGCTGAAAAAGTTGATGAGAAAGGAAATTCTTCAATGATTGCTGTAGTCACGGTGCAGTCAAACTTAAAGTAATACCCGACTTTCCACAAGAACTCCGTGAGCTGTTTGAAATGAAACATGCGAAATCAAGAGATTTCTACAATCGTATCCGCTGTCATAATAATTCGTTACCGTTTGCATCTTTTTATGCAAATTTAATCAATTTCAATACAAGACGTTTAGGTCCCTATTTTTTTAAGGCACAGGGCCAGATTTATTATCAAGTTAATACCACACTGTATCCTGAATTGGACGAGCCATCAAGTAATGGTTAATTGTTTATAGTGGTTGCCAATGAGGCTATTGAACATCGCTTTAATCGGAATTCTGATTTGGACCTTGAGGTTGCGACGATTCTAGATCGTGTAATACGCCGGTGTAACATATTTGCACAGTCGTATAAGATGATGGGAAAGGAAGTTTAAAATCTGCGTCAACTAGCGTTACAGAATGCTGAATCCATGCCTGAGATGCAAATGTTATTTACTTCGAAGCCAGGAGTCGATCATCGACGATACAATTTTCAAAGAACAAATGAAGTAGCTGCGATTTTCACAACAACGATAGATGGTGAAATACCAGAATCTGCTGTTACTATCAGTAACAAAAATACTTCAACTTTACAGTGTGTCAGTACCATGAATCCTAATGTTGAACCGTGGAAATATGCTGACGTCAAGTATCGTATGGATATAAGAGGTGACTTTAATCCTTTTTTAATGGGTCGTAGATTATTCCAACAATCGATTGTAGATAACTACCCGTGCAGAAGTTTGTTAAGGATGGCCTTATGGAGCATTTTCGAATATTCATTTACGAACAGAGTTCACATTATTGCAAATTCAGGACTGAAAAAGTGATCGATATAACCTATAAGGTACACAGAATCGAATTTTTATCATTTAAAACCTTTTCTGATCATGATGAATAAGAAAATATGCATTTATCTCGTAGCTGTCATTTTCACCATTTGTGGCCGCACTTGTACGACTTTTGACCATCCGAAGTACCAGTTGTGGCCATCAAGCTTTGAATTAGGATACGAATAGTTATTCATTTCCGTAATAAACATATTACTGAAATGGTATAAGCGTGCTCTATTTGTGCCATAAGCTGGTCACAAATACAACAATCACATTTTGAATGTAGCACTTTCGGCCACCACATAACTGTCAAGTATTTTACATTGGTGGCCATATGGCCACAAATAGAACAATTGCGTTTCGACTGCACCACTTTTGGCCACCGCATATTTTTCAGGTATTGTAGCTGATATCAGTTTCTTGTGATTCCAACACGTAAAATGAGCTTTAACTGATAAAATATACATTTTTTATGGGGCGAACTGACTTTAGATCCTTTGGATAATGAGAAACCGTAGTCTTCTCACCTCGGGATCTCTTAACACTTCTGACAAGAAAACTAACCAACCGCTCAGCGTTGACACATTTCGTCATATGTCGTTGAAATAAATTAACAGATATTCAATAAAGCAATCGATAGTGGTGCGCAAACATCTCGAATATCGAAATATTACGCCCGATGAAGTGAACACAGCTTTGAAACGTTGAAAAACTCGAGGGAAATGCGGAGTGGCCACAAACGGTACAGTGGCCACAACTGGTACATCTACCCTACGATGAGCAAATTAAGTAAAAAATTGTAAGTCTTACCGAATTGATTTTAATAACGGATTCAGTGCGTGACATATGCGTTTCAAGCATTAACCTGGATCCGTGATTCCAATTATTTAAAACAAACTTGAAGACCCGCAGTTTGTTTCGGCGAACGTTTCTTGAGGGAACCATATAATCAACATATCCAATAATCTCTCTGAAATTTTAATGATTGATATGAACTCCAAACAAAATTTCAAACTCCCAACTACAAAATAAATTTTAAAAGCGTTAAATAATTCGTAAAAAACAAATCTTCGAATATTGATTATAAGAAATCGTGAATGATTTTCTCTACTGTCGGAAGATGCACTTCTCACAATCACACAAGATACTCTCACAATGGTGACGCGTCTCCCAACAGTAGTGAAAATCATTTTTTATAAATGGCTCCTTCAGTGTGGTATGAAAAAAATCTTATCAATATCGAGGTTTATGATTTTTTCTTCTTATCAATGCGAAGTAGAAATAAGAATATAATGCTTAGTGGTTTTGGATGAAAAAAATCTTAAATGGGCATAATAGTGATAATATTTAAAAACCATGATTCAGTTTTCTCCAAAATATAATCTCTCAGAAAAGAAATGAAAAAATTAAAGTTTATCTGCAATTTCGCGGTGCATTGTTTTGATCTTTTGTCAGAAGAGGAATCGTCTGAGAAGAATAATAGAGAAATGCAGGTATCTCTATTACACTCTCCTCCCCATCAATATTACCCATCCACATGATCAATAGAAAAAAGGAATATGAATGAGGTGAAAATAATATTTACACAGTCTTATCATATGGTTTTATGTCCATCAATTCTTTTAATGTAGTGAACATCGCATCTGTGTCTGCAGTATTACTTTTCGTCTGATCTCCACTGTATTCAGCGGCTGCAATTTACGAAAAAAAATCGTTAATTACTTGAGGGGGTCGAGTCACCCAAATATTGAAAATATTCGAAATTCGATCATTTTTATTCTATCATATTTAGGTTTAGAGCCTATCAAAAATGCTGTTTGTAGTAAAAAGGAAAAAAGTTGTTTGTAGTTGAATAAGTGCATTTCACTCACTAGCATGTATTCAAACCGCTCTAACTCTTGATTATTAAAATATATTATCAAATATGAATGTATCAACAAAACCCATTTTAAAATGCACGATATGAAAAACAATATGTGCGTGCGTGTGTGCGTGCGTGCATGCGTGCGTGCATGCGCATGTGTGTGTGCGTGCATGCATGCGTGCGTGCGTGTGTGTGTTTGCGTGCGTGTGTGGGTGCGTGCGTGTGTGTGCGCATGCACGTATGCACGTGCGCGTGCGCGTGTGTATATGTGTGCTCGTGATTGAACGAAGTATTTTTTCTTTTATTGTTACTAATTTTGATATACGTAGTGTAAATTGTACCAAAAAAATTATTATTTTGCATACAACTCTGCCAAAAATTTTTATTTGAATTTTTTTTAAATCCTTCATTCAATCATGAGCTATACTTATCTACTAACAGAAAATATTTGGTTTTTTAATTTCAGATAAAGCTATCACGAGTTATTGTGACCACCGCGAGGACACTATTCTCTAGGGGTCTTCGGAAACCAGGTCCCACTGGCTGAATTTCCAACATTTTTAGATGAAATTTTTTTTAAATACTGGTGAAATGTTACTCTTTGATGTACTTAACATTTTGAATAAAATAATTGATATATAATGCGAAAAGAAAAATCGAGAAAACATGCTTTTTTGGCTTTGAAACCCATGTAACCCCTTAATAAAGCAGCATGGCAAAAATCAGATTGATTGTGTACTTAGTTTATGAATACTATTCAATGAACCACAGAATTCATAGTTATTCGCAGTAAAGGGATGTAAAGAGAGGATAAGCATGGCAACATCGCTGTAAAGCCGGAGCAGTTGCGCGCAATTTTCTTCACAGTTCGACTGTTCTCTGGTGTCCGTGGCTATGACACTTGACGGTATCAACCATATTAAGGGAGTACCCTCGGTAAATCAATTAACAAACAGAAAATTACGAAAATTTGCAGAGATGTCAATATCTTTCCAAAAATGACTCAGTTAAAATTTTGTAATCTTTGGTTGACTTTGAAAGAAGATATTAATAATTTCATTTCGAAGCTCTTAACATGGGGTCTTATGGGAATCTATGATTTTGACGCACATTATCATTTATCAAGTTGGAATTAACAAACAGATTTTGATAAAATTTGAAGGAGATGTAAACGAATATCCCATGAACATTTTTCTCTTTCCAAAACATGTAAAGCTTGCTTGTGTTAGGAGAAATAACTAAAAAAAAGACAAGATTTTCGAGCAATTCACAAACGTGGCAACACGACAGCCGTCAATTGCATCATTTTTAAAGTCGTCGTTTAGGTTAGAAATATTTATTTTCCCGTAAACACTGGGAATCGATTTTCCCACTTCACTTTGTCGCACTCGATTATCATAATTTTTTTTGGAACATTTTTTTCTTCTCCAATAATACCTGTTTTCGCTCACTTTTCAAATTAATAATACACACAGAAACCGCTCGCTGGCTGCTTCAGTGTCCAATACATAAGTATTATACTTGTACGTGACACGTACACTAAAGCAAGGGATGCGATGCTGCCAAATTATATACTACGTTACTCAAGTAGAAGGTTAAAGTTCTCTGACTTACGTCGTACCGAGGGTACTTCCTTAAATACGAGCCTTGTTGCTAGACTTCTTTGCGAATTATGTAAACTATAAAATCGAATTTCTTTAATCTATATAAACGTAAAATAACTTTTATCGATCCTTAACTGTCAAAAAGGGTTGAGTATTCATTTATAGTTACTTTATTCATCTCAATTCCATGATTTTCCGATTCATGATAAATTATTTTCACAGTTGGCTGCAGTGCCGTCGGCCCATGTATGAGCACAGGATTTCCGCTGACCCTCTTCATCTCCCGCAAACCCTAGTGAACCTCCTTAAGTAATGAAAAGGGACCTATGTACAAAAAAAAGAATGTTTAAGAATCGAAAACTTTGGGCTCATTGGGTATGTCCAATTCATACCGGAAAATTATATATATTGCCGAGGCATCATTTTTCGGTAAGATTTCATTTTTTCTATAACACATTAAAAACAAATCTCTTTATCTACTGACAGATACCGATAAATAGCAATGTCTGAGTTTGTCGTAATGCATAAATACTATTGGCTACCGACTTACTAACTAGTAATTAATAGTAATTACAGAATAAACTCCTTATTATAAGGGGCACTTTGCACAAAGCAACCGTATTTCCGTACGATACTATCTTCGCGTGATTGATTTGTACAATACAAACCGGTCAAGCTCTACATGATTAAGCCGTTTACGCGTTATTTACTGAAGAAGATGAAAAGATGTTTATTGACTCTGTTAAGAGACTTTTCAAAAAATCAACCCGCGTATTTTTTTCGCTTCGTGGTAAAGTTGTCTAGAGCTAGTCTGAGCTCATCTAGTTGTCGTGAGCTAGTCTGGGTAAAAATTTCAGTCGTTTTGAAGAATTTTGTTTTGATGACGATTTTTTGGAGCAAAGTTAATAAATTGTTTGATTTTCAGTATAATAAATGGCATTTTTTTTTTTTTTAATGATGTTATGCCGCTATCCGGAAACTTTTGTACGGCAGTCAAGGTGCTCTCTAAATACGCAGCACACGATTTGAGTGCTTCATCTCCTCAAATCTAGAACTCACCTCGTTGTCAGAGTTGTCAGAGTGAAGGGACTATCACGTAAAAAATTCGAAAAAAAAAAATATCGACGGGTCCGCGCACAGAGAAATCGTAAAATTTAGGTGCTCTCCAAATATACATTACCCGATTCAAGTGCTCCACCCCTTTAAATCCAAAACTCAACCCCTTGTCGGAGCGAAGGGACAGGTGCGTAGAAAAAAAAATAAAAATTATCCACTTGACTTCGCACAAAAAGAACGTGTGAATTAAGCGCTTTCCAGATATGAATTACACGATTTTAGTGTTTCACTCCTTCAATTCCAAAACTCACCCCCTTGTCAGAGCAAAGGGACGGTCGAATAAAAAATTGAAATAAAAAAATATCGACTTGCCCACGCACAGAACGATCGTACGATTTAGCTGCTCTTCAGATATGCAGCATACGATTTTAGTGCTCCACCCCCGCTAATACAAATCCGACCCTATAGCCAGGATCGTTTTTTTTTTCCAGAGGAATGAGTTTTTCGACTCAGGGGCCGGAGCACTAAAATCGGGGATTGCTAATTCCAAACGCGTTTAATTTTCTATGCATGCATGTGCCACAAAATATTTATTCCATCGTCAACTCGATCGGCAATGATGAAGCGAGAGTCGTTTTTTTTTTATGGGGTGAGTTTTGTTACTCGGGGATGGAGCGCCAAAATCGAAAAAAGTGGATTTTAGAAGCACTTCTTTTATCTACTACTATGGTCGCACGTGAATCCAACTATTTCGATTCTACGTTTTGCTTTCTTGAAAAAGTTTTTCAACCTCGGAACCAAGATTCCCAGTTATAATTAGGGGTTTTAATACACAACTTTCGAAAGCACTAAGAAAGCATTCAATTCCTACCCAATGCGATTTTTTTTTCGTTCACTTGATACGACGGTTCTGCTAGCTTGATTTCAAGTTAGCTCTCACCCTCAGCTCGCCCTCTCGTCACATAATCAAACCTATATTCAATTTAAAAAAAACTGAACCAAAGGAAAATTACCTCGTTCTGCCATGGAAAGATCAAACACTTTGAGTGCTCTTAACCCTTTGCCGGATCATCGAGAATCCCCACTCAGCAGCCAGGCGCTGAGCGGCGAGAGTGGGGATGGCGCGCTCAGGCCCGTGCGCTCGGTCTTATTCAAAAATTTTAGGCGCTTCCACATAAAAAAGAATGAGCGGGAATAATCGCTTTAATTTTTTTTTTTAATGATAAGGTTTTTTTATTTTACATAAACTAAATGAAAACGACAACAAAAAATACTCTTTTATATCACTCGTAAAATAAAATGTCGTATAACACACGTACAAAAAATTTTTTTCTGACTTGTGTGATAATGTACTATTATGATAAATTATCACCGAAAAAAATCATATGATAAAAAAGGTGGTGAAGAGACCGAAAACGATGTCCGAAGTTTTGTTTTTCGATTATTACCATTATGGAAGGGTGGGGGAGAAAAAATTACTTTTCTTTGAAAAATTCAGAAAATTTCCGATCAAAAATATTACCAACTCTAAGAATCTTATTTTTTATACACATTGGTAGAAAAAACCAAAAAAAGTATTTTTTTTGAGGCCGGATACAATATTTAGTAGAATCTACATTTTCGTATCAAAACGAATGCAACGCGGCAAATACGGCCCTGACGCGCGGTGGAGTGGGAGCTCCACGCACGCACTAACACACGGCCACAGTCGCACACAGCGCTGTCCCGCGCGCTCATTGGTTGGTCCCTCTCTCCACGCTCACCGATACTTTTCGTGAGCTTGATCCGGCAATGGGTTAAGAAATGCAATGTACGATTTAAGTGCTCCACCCTAGTGATCGGAAAACTCACCCTCTCGTTAGATAATTGGAGTTTTCACGTAAAAATTTCTGAATACTATCAATATCGCCTTGTTCTTCCACTGAATGAACCGATGATTTGAGTGCTCTTGAGAAATGCATTGGACGATTCAAGTGCTCCACCCCAGTGATCGCAAAACTCACCCTCTCGTTCGACAATTGTATTTTTCGCATAAAAAATTCTGAATAATATCAATGCCATTTTTTTCCCAATGAAACGAAAATTTTAGTGCTTTCAAGAAATACATTGTAAGATTCAAGTACTCCACTCATATGATCGCAAAACTCACCCTCTCATTAGTTAAGTGCACTTTTCACGTAAAAGTTTTCAAGTAAAATCAGTATTGCCTTGTTCTTTCACAGAATAATCTAACGTTTTAAGAGCTATTAAAAAATAATTTCCACGATTTAAGTACTCCACCCCCGTTTATCGTAAAACTCGCACTCCCGTCGGAGGAACCGAATTTAAAAAAATTTTGAATAGAATAATTATCGGCATTTTCTTGTACACAAACATTGAACGATTTAAGGAGGCTCCAGCACGAACTTATCAGGAATAGAAACATTTTTTTTTAGTATATGACAGACAAAGGGCTCGTCTTTACGTTTGCGCAATTTCAGACCAGCTCAACGACTAAATAACAGTGATAAAAATTGCTGAAAAGCAGATTTTTAACAGAGGACTTATGGGAGCACAACCATCGAAAGACTTGGCCCGTGTGAAATCTCTGCATTCACGGAATAGATGTCAACAAAAAACTAGAGGTATGTTGATTAGACCATGAGGATTAGAAACACAACAATAAAATGTGGGATTAACGACTTCTTTTTTTCGGATATCATGAGTCAAAGCTACCCGATAGCCACAGGTAGCCCGTGAGCGGTCCGACTGTCTCTTGTTGCATGCATATATGCCCCGCTCACCGCGCGCTCCGCCGTATATCAACGTTCGCGCCTACCACCACCACCAGCCATGCTGGTACCTCCTTAAGTGCTCCCGATGTATGCATTGTTCGATTTAAGCCCTCCACCCCTATGATCATAAAACGAACTATCTTGTTCGATGATCGAACTTTTGTGGTCATAAATTTATAAAAAAGTGGCAGTCACCCTGTCCTTCCATAGGAAGATCACACAATTCAAGTGCTCATGAAGAATGTCATACCGTTTAAGTGCATCCCCCCTGTGACCGCAAAACTCGTCCTTTCATCACAAAAATTGAGTGGTAATTAAATGCAATCACTCCGAATAATTGTAATTTTAGCAGACTTTTTTTTGAAAAAAAAATATTTGGAATAATTGTATTTTCTTATTTAAATTATGGAAGTTGATTGTGATTTCCCGAATAAATTATGATTCAAAAAAATTATTTAGCAATATTACAATTATCTCGATTAATTGCAATTTTAAAAAAGTTACAATTAACAACTTAATGATATTTTCAGTCAAATTTTCACGTACGCACACTGCGTGGATGGCGCTGATTCGACTAGCATTTGAATCATGATTTGGTATACGAGACCAGCTGTGGCATACGCTATAGATTCCTTGTGACTTTCTTGTATTTAAATAACATTTGTCTACGAGTTCTAATGAAAAAGCGCTGTCTCACCGGGCTAGATATAACAGCGTGTTATTTAGTAAAAATGTGATAGTGAAAAAATGTATTCAATTGTTAATTAACAAATGAGTTTCGAAGAAGGGAGCACGGTGGTAACATTCCCGGCTCACACGCTGTGGCATGCACTGAGGCTGGGTTCGGTTCCCACCACCGGCACCAATGGAAAAATTTTCTAAGCAGTGCTTTTTCTGCGATCTCGGTGGTTTGGAACCCACCTAAAAAATCTAGGTCCAAAGGAAAGCAGCGCCTTGGTGTGGTGACCGAAAGGCTGCCAAGATGTCTTGGGTTCGTTTCCCGATGCCGTAGCACGGCAGATGAAACCACAGCGGACTCGGACGTAGCTCCAGAAACAAGACGTACGAACTACGACTGCCTCTGTCCCAAAGTGCTGACACCTAGTCGTGTGCGAGACAAGCTCCGGCAGCGAGAAGCGTTGCCGTAGCACAGCTGATGGTGAAAGCACAAAAGGGCTCGGACGTAGCTCCAGAGGCAGAGCGTACAAACTACGACTGTTTCTGTCCCAGGTGCTGACATCTAGTGGGTGCACGACAAGCTCAGGTAGTGGGAATCGAACCGGGGACAAACTGGGATACGAGAGGAGACCAACGGCAAAAAGTGATGGGAGCCCGCAACCCTCGGGGGAGTCGGTGTAAAAACTAACTAACCCAATAAATGAGTTTCATAAGAACTAAGAGCATTAAAATTATAAAATTCATTTGTGGAATATTGAAAGTGTGAACAGGACAGGATAGGGTAGAAAATAATACAATATTCAAGTAATTGTAACATCCTGGGTCGAAATACCCAAATAAATTTTAAAACATTTTTTTCATATGAATTCTTTTAGTAACCATTTATCAAATTTAAAGCCGGATCCATATGATCCATATGATCGATGGTAAAAATAAAGAATATTCATTCTTTTATTCAAATCACGGGGAAACGACCAGGGGTGACCCTCATTGCCGGAGTTCTTGCGCCATACACGTAATTTCAATCTTTAACGAACGAGGCTCGTCATGAGGAGAAGGCGCGTGAGTGACGAACCAGCGTATGTCGCGCGTTATCACCGAGCCCCCACAGATGTTGGAAGCCGGTGAAAATCAGCGTCTTGTCGGCTCACACAAGATGGTCGCGCTTATCGCCTAGGGACGAGTGTCAACATAAACAACAGTTGCGCCTAGAGAATATCGATGTCCCGGCACTGGCAATGGTCAGAATTTCGTCTGGGGAATATCGATGTCTCGACACTGACTTTTCATATCACCAGCCGCAATAATTGGAAATAAGTCTAGAGATTATCGTCAGCAGGATGTCGAGGTGTGAGAGAAACTCTTCCCTCACGCGCCAACATCTCCCACCTTATGCGACGATGGAATAAGGGACTACATAATTTCCAACAGTAATTAAGGACAGTTAGTCGAACTCCGATCGCGAACTATAACGCTCAAGGTCGAACCTCGATCGTGGATAATACCACTCGAAGTCTTTAAAACCGCGACGCGATTCAAATCAATTATTTCAAATACGAGTTACTTAGCGTACTCTTTTACATTCCAATAAAAAGGGAATCTCCTAATCTACTGTTCTCTCAATTTTCACTAGCACGGTAATCCGGAGCACAAAGTGTAATCAAAGTTTAAAAAATAAATAAATGAGCCGTTCGCTCAAAGAATGACCTAAGTCAAATTTAGTCGTTTTGAGAAAAAGCGATTTAAAGATTCAGCATTGTATGGCAAATTGTTAGGTGTAAAAATGTATAATTTTTTGAATTTTATTTCAAAGACACACTCCTGAATAAAGATTCAAGACCATAAAATCGTTGTTAAACACATTTTAACAACACTGAAATGTATAATTAATACAAAATGATTTAGGTCGTTTTTTCGGCGAACTACTTGACCCTTTCAAGCCCACATTTTCTTTACGTGTAATCGACTTGAAACTTCGTACTCGGGGGTTTTCGGGGTCGCTGATAACGAATCCGCAGTCGAAGTTAGCAAATTCAAGATGGAGGATCCAATACGGCGGACCAAAAATACAAAAAGTCGTCTGACGATAGTAAAAGTTGTCACTCGGGGGTTTTCAGGGTCGCTGACAACGAATATGCACTCAAAATTTTAAAATTCAAGATGGCGGATCCAATATGGTGGACCATAAATGCCAAAGGTCGTTTGACGAAAATAAAAGTTGGTAATCAGGGGATTTCGGGGTCGCTAATAACGAATATGCACTCAAAATTTTAAAATTCAACATGGGAGATCCAATATGGTGGACCAAAAATGCAAAAGATCGTTTGACGAAAATAAAAGTTGGTAATCAGGCGTTTTCGGGGTTGCTAATAACGAATATGCACTCAAAATTTGAAAAAAAAAAAAAAAAAAACAAAGAACAAATTGAAAAATCACAAAAAACGAAAAAAACAATTTGTAACGAAGAAAAAAATAAAAAAATAACATAAAACGAAAAAAAAAATTAAAAACAACAAAAAATAAAAAAATTCAAAAAAAAATTACAAAAAAAAATTAGAAACGGAGACATCAACCGCCATGTCCTCGTTCGTGTCTCTGGATTTGACAGAGAGCGGTACTTTTTGGAGAAAATTGAGGTTTCTATTTCCTAAATCGTATATGCAGTACGTTTGTATATCATACTCTAGTATGAAAAATTGACCTTGAATAAACGGTTTCTCAGGTCTGCATCGGCCGTGTCACATGCAATTTACAATCAATGGCTCCAGAAATATCTATGTACTGATCTTACGCTAGATAAGCATTGTTTTTCGCATGCAAGTCGCCATGTTAGATCTACCATCTTGCATTCCCGAAGTCTGACCGTGAATTCGTAGTCAGGGACTACATCAACCTCCGAGTTCTAACTTTTACTTTTATCGAAACCACTTATTGCATTCTACGTCCACTATTTCAATTTCCAAATTTTGAGTACTGATTCGTTATCAGGTACCCCAAGAGACCCCGAGTACCAACTTTCACTGACATTTGACGACTTTTTGTATTTTCAGTCCACCATATCGGATCCGCCATCTTGAATTCCCAAATTTCAAGTGCAGATTCGTTATCAGCGACCCTGGAAACCCCTGAGTACCGACTTTCATTTCCGTCGAAGGACTTTTTGCAATTTTGGCCCGCCATATTGGATCCGCCATCTTAAGTTTCCAAATTCCGAATTCGGTCACGAATTTATTAGTGACAGAAGAGAGCAAACGATATTATTACGTACCGCGCGGGTACCACAACGCACATCAACAGCTGGAGCGCGAGACTAGAGACGCAGCCGCGCGGCGACGACTAACAACGACAATACTCTGGACGCGCAGTTTCAACCAATCACAAAAAGGTCAATAATGGCCGAAATGTTACGAAACTTAGCAAACATACTTTTAGGACTCATACCTACGCACTAGTAACTAAATCCCAAAAACGACCTAAATCGACTTAGGTCATTCTTTGAACGAACGGCTCAAATATACAAAACTACAAATCACGTGTTCACGTCTCGTACCTTTTTGGCACCTGCGAAATCATAAAATTTAGAATCCGTGAAGGACCAAACATATCCCCCGAGCTGTTCGACTTCGATTTTGACACCCGCTAAATTCACGTGTTCCTAAAACACCTTACCCACTGGCTACAGTTCTGTTGCACCTGATGCACGCCCACGTAGCCAATTACAGTTTCGATGCGCTTGATACACGCCTTGCAGTTCCTTCTCTCTGGCTACAGATCTGATGCACCTGATGCACGCCCGTCCCGTGTAGAAATTTTGTCCGGGCGCTAACAGGGGCCAAGTTGATTTTTTTTGATATTATCTAGGCCCAAGTTTGGTAACCTGTATTGGGCCAATGTTAGGTTGTCCCACTTGTGTATTTTGGCCCCATACAGGCTTTCAAACTTGGGCCTATTTTGGTCGCTGAACTGGCCCAAGTTTGACCGCGCATATGGGGCCAAATCAAATACGTGAGACATACCGATATTGGCCTGTTATTAGTTTATTATCGATAAATTAGCAATTAGGAATGATCAATGAATGAATTCAATAATGTTATTTCATTATTTTCAAAAATCCTGTAAATTTTGCGAAAAAAAAACGTCACTGACCAGGAATCGAACCCGCAATCCTCGAATCGGCGAATTCAGCACTTTCGACCCTTAAATAATCATTTAAAAAAAAAATTAACGCGCTGAAGATTTTTTTTTTACGAATGTTTGCGGCTTCGTAGTCCGGACGTTATTTCGTCGAAATTAATTTCTATCCTACCTGAGATTTTAACTGAGAACTACCTAACGACCTACCTGACGACCGACACTCTACCACTACGCCATCGATATCTTATGACTCTGGTGTATTCAAATGATATTAATCTACGAGTTATAATGAAAAGCGCTGTCTCACCGGACTGGATAGACCAGCATGATATTCAGTAAAAAATTGATATATAGTGAAAAAATGTATTTAATTGTTAACTAACAAATGAGTTTTATAAGAACTAGGAGCATTGAAATTGTAAAATTTATGTGTGGAATATTGAAAATGTGAACAGGACAGGATAGTGTAGAGAAAAATACAATAACATTCATGTAATAAATTTACTCGTAAGTTCACCTTAGTTAACAATTACATTTTTCAAGACTCACGTAAAGTTCAAAAATGAAAATTGTTGTATGGGTTTGTGAGACTATGTGCAAGGTAAGTAAGTGAGATGTGCAAAGATAGTAAGTGAAAATGTTATTCAACTGTTAATTAACAATTGAGTTCAAAATAAGTACAGGCAATTAAAATTGCCCAGTTAACCTCCGACTTGGCCCAACTTTGGCACAGATTGGGTAAACCCGAACAAGATGAACGTGGATGCCTAAATGAACCCTGACTTGGCCCAACTTTAGAACAGATTGGGCAAGCCTGAACAAAATTTACTTGGATGCCTAAAAAAACCCCGACTTGGCCCAACTTTGGTACAGATAGGGCAAGCCTGAACAAAATTAACTTGCATGCCTAAATAAACCCCAACTCGGCCAAACTTTGGCACAGATTGGGCAAGCCTTAACAAAATTAACTTGGATGCCTGAATAAACCCTGACTTGGCCCAACTTTGGCACGGATTGGGCAAGTCCGAACAAAATTAACTTGGATGCCCAAATAAACCTCGACTTGGCCCAACTTCGGCACAGATTGAGCAAACCTGAACAAAATTAACTTGGATGCCTGACTAAACCCCGAGTTGGCCCAACTTTGGCACAGATTGGGCAAGCCTGAACAAAATTAACTTGGATTCCTGAATAAACCCTGACTTGGCCCAACTTTGGCATACATTGGACAAGCCTGAACAAAAGTAACTTGAATGCCTGAATAAACCCCGACTTGGCCCAACTTTGGCACAGATTGGGCAAGCCTGAAAAAAATTAACTTGGATGCCTAAATAAGCCCCGACTTGGCCCAACTTTGGCACAGATTGGGCAAGCCCGAACAAAATTAACTTGGATGCCTAAATAAACCCCGACTTGGCCCAACATTGGCACAGATTGTGCAAGCCTGAACAAAATTAACTTGGTTGCCTAAATAAACCCCGACTTGCTTCAACTTTGGCACGGATTGGGCAAGTCCGAAAAAAATTAACTTGGATGCCCAAATAAACCTCGACTTGGCCCAACTTCGGCACAGACTGAGCAAACCTGAACAAAATTAACTTGGATGCCTGACTAAAACCCGAGTTGGCCCAACTTTGGCACAGATTGTGCAAGCCTGAACAAAATTAACTTCGATTCCTGAATAAACCCTGACTTGGCCCCAGTTAGGCAACAGTGAGGAAGCCTCTATAGGGGATGCCCTGTTGATGCCCATAAGGGGCCTCTTTTTAAATTGAGACGCCCTAACAATTTTCTACACGGGGTGTAGCCTATCTAACTACAATTATGTTGCACTAGTCGCATGCCTTGTAGTTCCATCTCTCTGGCTACAGTTCTGATGCATCTGATGCACGCCCGTGCAACCTATCCAACTACAATTCTGTTGCACTATATAGTTGCACGCCTTGTGGTTTCCTCACACACACCTCACTTTCCGGTTACAGATCTGTTGCACAAGTTGCACCTTCTGTCGTGACGGGTCAAAACCAAATATGGGGGCGTCTCACTCGAGGTTAAACACTCTCGAGAAATATAATCTTTTTTTAGTATTTATATGGGCAGGCACCAAAGTGGCAAAGATTGGAGAGAAAAACGGGTCGCCAGGGGTGAAGGTTGTTTAATTTCTGGCAAAAACACCAAGCGACTAAGCAATTCCGGGAAAACTAAAGTGCGAGTAATCTCGGGTATCTTGGTGAAAACACCAGTGCAACTCGTCGACCTCACGGCGAATTACCACCCCCTCCCGGGGCACCGAGTGTCGAAAATAGGGAAACTTCCCCGACCCTCGGGTACTCTCCGATCGGTGTAGCGACGGTCTTCCGTCTTTCCTCCGGAGTGCCCCCATATATAACACCGGAACCTCTCGTCAACGTTACCTCCCTGGTCCGGTACATCACCCCCACCAGGGAGATAACCAGAGTGACATTTCCACTCAGGCAGGGGATCTTTTCGACGGGTCGAGCAGTGCCTCATCTCACGACACCGTCCACCTCGACTAAACATCCGCTACGCCGTAACACCAGCGGAAAAAGTGAGTAAAATACACAAACTCAACAAACAACCAATTTTCACTATTCACTCGCCTCCATCCCCGACCGGCACATTCTGGCCAAAACGAGAGCCCCCCTATTTCCCTATAACTGTCGGTCGTACACTGCGGGCAAGCCGTGCTTATCCTCGCCCAGGACGTAACATAATCAATTTACTTAGCGCACCTTAGTTAACAATTACATTTCTCAAGATCCATGTATAGTTTAAAAATAAAAATTGTTATATGGGCTTGTGAGACTATGTGCAAGGCGATAGTAAGTGAAAATGTTATTCAACTGTTAATTAACAATTAAATTTAAAAGAAGTATAGGCAATTCAAGTTCGAAAATTGTTATCTCGAATCTTAATATTCTAAATAGAACAGGATGATTTATACAAACAATTTCATAATGGTATCATTAATTTACCCTTTGCACATTACTTGACAAATATAATTCTCGAGAATCACGTGTAGTTTTAACTTCAAATTTTTTATATTGACTTGTAAGACTGTGGACAAGGCGATACTATAGACGAAAATTTGCATTTACCTGTTAATTAACAATTGCTTTTCATAACAATTACATGGACAGTTAAAGTAGGAAAACTGCTGTATCTTCAATGTTGAGAGTGTCAACAGGACAGGACGATAGATAATAAAATTATGATTCATATAATTAATTTACCCTTTTTACCTTAATTAACAATTATTTGTCTTAAGAATCACGTCTAGATTCAACATGAAAATGGTTGTATAGGCTTGCAAGGCTGTGAACAAGGTGATACTAACTGAAATTGTAATTCAACTGTTAATTAATCATTGAGTTGAATAATAATTATATATAACAAGATTCAGTCTTGCAGTCCAAAATATGAAAGTCAATGATTAATTAGCAGTTGAATCACATTTTTACTTAGTTTTTCTTAGTCAATAGTTTTAAAAGCCTATATATCCTTTTTAATTTTTAAACCACATGTAGTTCTTGAAAAATGCTGTTGTTAACAAAAGTGCAGTTCTCAACCAGCTATTTCCGGTCGCTATATGTTGAACCGGGTTTGTGCCAGCACCGTATACTCAGTATCAGCTAATCAGCAATTTTCAACCAGCTATTACCGGTTGCTGAAGTTGAACCAGTTTTGAGCCAACGCTGGATACCTCGTATCGACTGACCAGCAATTCGGTGCTGAGCCAGCACTGGGTACCCAGTGTCGCCGTACTGATAATTGAAAGTCTTGAATTGAAACCGTTAATTCAAGTCTTGAAAAGTCAGGGTCTCCGACCCTGGCTCTTCAAGACTTAGACCAGTATTCAGCCAGTTTTTCGAATACAGGGAACTGGCTAACCTAAGATTGAGTCGGTGCTGGCACAGTACCCGATCTGCAATTCTGGTTTTCTCGAAGTTGGACAGGTCTTGAGCTAGTGCTGGATGCTCAGTATTGGTTTCTCAACTATTTACCCGATACCGGCTCCGTACTGAATGACTGGCATTGGCTTTTCGGCAATTGAATTAGTATTGAAATAGTACTGGATGCCGAAAAGTCGGTCTTCCATAACTGTACCAGTATTGGGCCAATGTTAAAATCACAGTATTGTTTCATCATTGCTGTAACAATATTAGGCCGATAGTGCCGAAAACTATGCCTGCACTGAATGCCAAGACTTTGTTGCCAGTACTGGCCCAAGGATTGGCCATGTTGTTAGCTATGGCGAACCCTGCTTCTGCAGATCCTACAACGCAGTATGCACTATTTTTCAGCAGTTTTCTCGCAATCGCTGCCACTTGTTTTGCATTAAACAAGAAAACAGCTCAAATCCGAACACCATGATTTCTGAAAATATTCCAAGACAAGCTCGGCTCGAGTACGATACGTTGCCTGAGAGATGCGCATTACGCAAACCGAGTTGATCAGCTGATAAAATGAATTTGTATTCATATTTACTGAATTGCGCTACAGAATTCGCCAGCCACTCAAGTTAAGATAGTGGTTTTGGCATTGAAAGTTTTATTTAGCAAATTACCTTTTCTCATATCAAAAACCACTTCTTTTTTGGCAGAAAAAAAACTTGAAAAAAAGGGTATTTATGCATTCAAGTGCCATTCCAATATAATTATATCAACGTTTTAATTTTTTTAGTCTAATATTTTGTTAGTTCCTACTGGTAGGGTTCTTAATGAGGATTTTTTTTTTAATTTTCAAATTAATAATGCTACACTATAGCCAGACTGCAGAAATTTATGATCTTAAATGCAAGTAACTTTCGAAGGAATTATAAAATTAAGAGTGGTCCGTTGAACTCACAAACAATAGAAAATATAGCTAATGCAAATATTAAAATTTAGAAAGCTAGAATGCATTGGGTGGATTACTAAAAAAAAAATTTACGCACCCACGAAGCACCAAGATTCACCTCAATTCGCCACAGTACGCCGGGATTCACCGCGATACGATGCGGCGTGGAGCAGAGCGGCGGGGTGAAGTGGATAGTGTGCGCATACCTTTATGCTTATGTACGGTAAAATTCGGCTTACCAAAAACACAAAATGCTTCGCACGAATCTATATCCAGAAAACTCAACCTATATTGGCAA
The DNA here is from genome assembly GCA_963564615.1 of Rhorus exstirpatorius. Classification (NCBI taxonomy): domain Eukaryota; kingdom Metazoa; phylum Arthropoda; class Insecta; order Hymenoptera; family Ichneumonidae; genus Rhorus; species Rhorus exstirpatorius. Next base: position 32,047,496 of record OY751313.1, read on the forward strand.
AAAAAAAGAACGATTCAGACGATGCTATTCAAGAGATAGTATAGTCGAAATTATGTTTGTTGGGTGAATTCGTCGTGCTTTGTCGTTGTCGTGAAAACGCGCACAATGGACGCCTGTGGAAGGTTCTCGCAATTCATATTTCCTTTCCACGAACGTGCGAGCCGATAAGCGCGTTAGTCCTTGCGAGCACGTCGAGTTGAGCTGGCGGGTGTCGAGTCTCGAGCAAAAAGTGTTACTGTACCAAATAAAGAGCTATGCCACTATTTTAATTATCACGAATAAGTCATGTTGAAGTCTCTGAAAGGTACCTCCTCTGCGTGTTCATCTTCTCTTGCAATGAAATAGGTGGTAAATCATTCTCCATCCAGGCGCACCAATATGTTGAACACGGTCGCGATATTAATTTTCTTTCGTTCGTTTTGGTCCTATTGGATTAGTTTGCCTTTAAACGCGGTCAATACTAGGATCAGTGACCACTTAGATGTGCACTGGTTTGCATAACAGATACTGAACCAGATGCAGTTTGTCTGATTGTAAGTTTATGATGGTCACACAACTGGAGCTCAGTAAATTTAGCCGCTTGTATCGGCTTTCGAAACTATTCCAGTTTTTTCGCAGTTTTCCTGTGCCTTCGTGGAAATTCGTTACAGTCGTGCATCAATAAGAATAAAGAGTGGCTGTGGACAACACTCTGGGGGGTGGGGGGAGGTCTCAAGAAATGGAAAGGAAAATGGAACAACAGGTAAAGGACGCAAAAATCAGACAAGGGCATACGATGAAAAAATACTAATAAGTATGAAATATATTCACCATAATTTTGACTATGCTATCTCTTGAACAGCATCAACTGAATCGTTCTTTATTTTTTATCAATATAGGTTAAGGAGGTTCTTAACCCAGATAAAAACGGTTAGAATGATTCTAAAATTTGAGGGGAGGTTTGTGCTGGTACTAGGAATACACCGTAATAATTTCAGATTTTTTGATCACGTAGTTGAGGAGAAAAAAAATAGTATATTATGCGGCAAGCGCGTAAAGTGACTGTTTTCAAGCGAGGTTATGTTTTTAGAGCGAGCCGTTGGCTTTGCCTGGTGAGCCTAAGGCGAGCCGAAGGAGAGCCGAAGGCTCACCAGGCAAAGCCAACGGAGAGTTACTTGTCGTGGCTAACTTCGTAGCTGATACGAAATAGTATATTATGCGGCAAGCGCGTAAAGTGACTGATTTCGAGCGGGGTATTATGCGGAAATGGTATATTATGCGGAATAGTATATAACGGAGTGGTACTTGTCGTGCTAACTTCGTAGCTGACACGAAATAGTATATTATGCGGCAAGAGCGTAAAGTGACTATTTTCGAGCGAGGTTATGTTTTTAGAACGGCTTTGCCTGGTGAGCCGAAGGAGAGCCGAAGGCGAGCCAGGCAAAGCCAACGGAGAGTTCTAAAAACATAACCTTGCTTGAACAGGCACTTTACGGCACAGGCATTGAAAAGTCACTTTTCGACGCCTATTATCGATCCGTAAAGTAGCATTTTTCGTGGCTACCTTCGTAACTGACACGGAAAAAAATTTTCATGTCAGCTCTGAGACTCGTGCACTGTATTGCGCATGACTCTCAGAACTGACATGAAAAAACTTTCGTGTCAGCTACGAAGTTAGCCACGACAAGTACTACTTCACGGATCGATAACAGGCGTCGAAAAGTAGCTTTTCAATGCCTGTGCCGTACAAAATATGGTATGCGGCGTGCGCGTAAAGTGACTGTTTTCGAGCGAGGTTATGTTTTTAGAACTCTCCATTGGCTTTGCCTGGCTGGCCTTCGGCTCGCCTTCAGCTCACCAGGCAAAGCCAACGGCTCGTGTTAAAAGCATAACCTCGCTCGAAAAAAGTCACTATGCGCTTGCCGCATAATATACTATTGTACTAGAATACGATAATTCCCATGTAGGCACAGTTTTTATACTATTTATCTTTACTGATGAATTTTTGTCACTATCGTAACATATATAGATATATTATTGTGACATATAATCATCGGTATAGTGGGTGCTTTCCAATTAGGGCACAGAGAGACACAATACGACACAGTGCGGGGTAGTGCGTGTTCCAACAACCACTCTGTGTCGCACTATTCAGCACAGCAAAAAGTTGTGCTCAGTCCTGATGTGTGCGTCAGTGCCGCACTGTGCGACACAGTGCGCTCTAATTGGAAAGCCCACAGTAACAGCACCCTCTCCACGCGTGGAGCGGGTGAGAAATGTTTCTCGAGAAACATTTCTTTATTTACTTCAAATTTTTATTTTGATATAAAAATATCAAGACGTCAATGTGTTCGGAAGAGAGGCAATTCTGCTTTGCGCTGACGAGATTTCCAGCGGTAGAAAAAACTTTTTCAGCTGGCGTAGAGGTTGTGGGCACAGCCGAATACTTTTTTCCTATTTTTGAAATCGTGGGATATCGAACCTCATTATCTCGCCACCATTTGAACGGGTCGTAATTGCGATCAATGTCTGCTTCAGCAAGGTACGCGTCCAATTCACCTGACCGTGTGCTACTGGTGGTCATCTCTTCGTCTTCTAGATTCACTTCACCAATGAACAGAAAGTCCAAGATCGTGTGTTTCTTGGCTTCAGATCTAAAGGGGTGCTTTCCAATTAGGGCACAGAGAGACACAGTGCGACACAGTGCGGGGTAGTGCGTGTTCCAACAACCACTCTGTGTCGCACTATTCAACACAGCAAAAAGTTGTGCTCAATCCTGCTGTGCGCGTCAGTGCCGCACTGTGCGACACAGTGCGCTCTAATTGGAAAGCCCACAAGGTATCCAACCGATTTTCAGGAGAATCATCACCAACTAATTCGAATTTTTCTTTCCAAAACCCTGGTTTTATCCTCTTCTTTCTCATCCGGCATGGTCTTATATCTTGGATCTAAGAAATGTGTGATCAAAATAAAATACCGGAATCATATTGATACATCGATGGACTAATTCCATTTAAAATTTCTTGAGTTTGTACTACTAAAAGTGCGTTTAAGCGTTTAATTTTAAAAATAGCATTCACGCCCTTTTAAGAAAGTCTATTGATAAAAATACCAACAAATAAGTACTACGATAAGTACGATAGTACGATGGAAGAAAAGTACACGATCAGTCAGTATAAGATATGAATTTTACACTCACCTAATAGCATGGCCAATTGTGTTACGTGTGTACCTTCTCGGAGTCTGAATTTTTGGTTGTGGCCGACAAAACGCGTTTTCGAAGCTCTCTTTCAGTGATGGTTTTGAAGTTGACAGCCAATTCACCGTCAGTGGAGTTGGGTGTCAGAAAGTTGTAGAGAAGACTGTGGAGTAATGGCCGCGTCATCGAAAGCGTCACCCCGTTTTCAGTCGACATGATTGTTGTTGCCCGTTCAAATGGCTTCAGGAGTTTTTCTAATTGACGCATATCCATCCATTAAGTATCGTCTAATTTAAATTTTTGACCAGTCCACGCTAGTGGCGATCGGTCATCCAGCACAGCAGTTGTTGCTCTAAAAGCCTCTCAAACATCGCATAGGTCGAATTCCATCTTGTACGACAGCTCTGTATCAGGCGGTGTTTGGGTAACTCAAGTTGGCGCTGTTGATTTGAGAGCGCAGCAGTGTTTGAAGTGCCCAACGATACTGCGAGCCCTGTCAATCAACTTTTTCATGCCATCCCCAGCCAACCCCGCATTGACAGCACATTGTAGAGTGTGTGCGAAGCATGGGACGCTTTCTCCAATTGATTCCGAACCACGAATAGCTGCCGTCACATTATAGGCATTATCATGTACAACACCCACTATTTTATTATTCAGATTCCACCGTTTCGCCATGTCTTCTAAGTATTCTCTCAGGTTTACTGCCGTATGCCTGTCTTCAAATTCAAGTGTCTCCAATGTGAACGTAATGGGTTTCCAATGGAGGTCCAGTGCGTGGGTAGTGACGGTAACATAGGATTTAGCAGCTCTAGAGGGCCAAGCATCGGTGTTTAAGGCGACTGAATGTACAGCTTTAAGCAATGATTCTACTTTTTTCTTGGTAATTGTGTACATTTTCTCAATACGATTTTCGATAGTTTTTTCTCCGGGAATATTGTACCCTGGCTGTACAACATCCATAAACTCAATAAAACCCCGATTTTCCGAGAAAGTTAACGGCAGCAAATCGATGGCGATCATCTTAGCTATTGCTGTAGTTATCGCCTCGGACTCATCATAGCATAATTGCCTAGAAGTGTCGGCATGTGGTGTTCTTGCAGCTCTGCAGTGTCGTTTGCGAGTAACCGGCGTTTCAATCATTGACACTTCTGGAGTACTACAAGAGCTGTCCAAACGTCCTTGATTCGCTTCGGTAATTCCCAATGCCATTTCCAGATCTACCGAGGTACTTTCTTCTATATCGACACTAGTCGATTCTGAATCCGCCTCATTTTCGTCGGGCGACCTTGACGACGAAATTGAAATATATTTTTTAATGTTCCTAATTTTATTAAATCAAGTCCGAAAGATTTTACGTCTGTATAGGATTCAATTGATAGATTTCCTAATAGCGTAATAATTAATAAGAGCCCCACCGTCTGGTTGTATGGAAGTCAATATGGTGGATCTTTCTCAGGTAATACATCATTGAAGACGTGGTACTACATGACATCCACAAGCTACATACTGTACATTTCGCTCGGTCCTCATTTTTTTGGGATCTCGTGAAATGATCCCAAACAGGATTCGGCATCTTACGATTAATAGTTTCAAACGAATCCGCTTAGAAATGTACGTTAACCAAGTGAAAAGATGAAGCTATTTGCGATCTGAGTAGAGTAAAGCGGTCTAAGAGTGCGCGGGTGATAAATGTGCGCACATGCGATTTCTTCATTTCAAGTTGACATTCGTGTCGAACTTCAGTTGTTACCATCTCTCGAACGAAGAATTAGACAATGTTTTTTTTTGCAAAATTTACAGTATTTTCAAAAATAATTGAACAGCAGTTTTAAATTCGTTCATCGATTTAATTTCTAATTTATATATAATAAACTATATTTATCATACTACGTTTATACTTAGACCCTGATAGGGCTTGCCCATCGGGATGTCGTGTATTCAACATGGCAGAAGTGAGGTGGTTGCAAATTAATTTGGTAACTGGTAAATAATTTGGTAACCTTCTAAGGCCCTAGTCAAAAAAGCGTGACCGTCCTTTCAGGCGCCCAATTGGGCTTTCAGACTAGGGCCCTAAATAAGTTAGGGACATCCGATCGGGGCCTAGTCGCAGCCTCAATCAAATTGAAGCACGGCAATGCTATGGGAAGTGTTCTGGAGGGTTCCCGAGGAGTACTAAGGTACCTGCGGGTAATAAGGCCTAGTAAAATATCCAATTTAATCGACAGGTTTTAATAATAATCATTATTTGAGTACATCTTCGTGCAATAGGCATCTGTTAGTGTCACCATGAGCGAGAGCGCTTATTTTAAATACGATTTTTGTTGATAAAATTGGATATTTTACTAGGCCTTATTACCCGCAGGTACCTTATATTTGTGATCGATGGAAACTCTGTGAGTAGTTTTCGGGTCCCCACAAAATTTTCTCGAATAAACAGTGGTCGATACTATTAAAATTAAAACGAAAATCTTTCCAAAAAAGCATTGACGACGGAAACTTGATAAATTTGTAATGATACGAAGGATTTCAAAATTTTTGACGATATATGCTCGTATATGCATTTGATTCTCGAGGGGAAGAAACATTCTATGAAATGTCATTGCAATACAGTTGCTTGGCAAGAAGTTTCTATTATTTTCAGATTGCTACCCTTGTTTCATGTCTACCGCAGATACTCTATCAGTCCCAAGATTCCTACAATCCTGACCTTTCAGGCTGACGTTTAGATCGAGAAAACGGAGTGACCTAACATCTAAAGGATCTTTTAACGAATATAAATCCCTTCTAGACAAGACACACTGAACATTTAATCGATGAAGAATATCGAAGAATCGATGAAGAATTGAAAAAAATTAAATAATAATAAGCCCCATAAATGAAAATATTTAAGAAGCAGAATAAAGATGAGGACTGGGAGATTCATTACTCTTATTTTTAAATAAACAAAAAGATTTGAACAATTTTCAAACAAGCTATAGGAATTCGTATAAAAATGGAGTTATTGAATCTGTAAACACTGCCCTGCCTCAAGTTTTTGGCCATTCTTTCCTGAGGGCTTGGTTAAATTTCGGGACAGTGTAGGAAGCAATATCGAGGTAAGAAACCTGGATGAACGTGGCATATTCGGATAGAATAGGAGTTGCCGGGGCGGCAACTTAAAGAAGAGGGAACTAGTTTTATGAGTATTAGAGACAACTTATACTACTAATACGAAACATTTATGGACGAACAATCAAGCTAACGCTTGACTACAGAACCACGATAAAACAATTAACTTCACGACGAGGAGAGAGATGACAAGGGAATAAAGGAACAGGCTGGAGAACGAACAGTTGTGTGACATTGAGTGTGATCAGAAAGAGAATCATTGTAATAAATATATTCGCCCCACAACAAAATATACCAATAACACCGTCGGAACGAATGAACTCCTCGAGGATCAACCTTTTGAAATATTAACCCATTAAGGACCAAATGGACGTTTTTTTTTGTCTGTATTCAGTGGCTCTATTCAATATGAAATCGGTCCAAAAGAAAATCGAGATAAGTTATTTCCGATGTAAAATTGTCTGAACTTTCGATCTATCCAGTCAGAATTTTGAAAAAATACATATTAAAAAGTTATTATTGTTTTTTTGACAAAAAACATGAAATTTCGAAAAATTTTTTGGCTTTATCGAGCACTTTCGGATCGAAATTGGTTTAGGATTTTAAAGGTTACGCAAATTTTTGCGTCCATGGACCCTAACCTTTAAAATGCACTACAGGGTTTTCCCAAATTCAACATGGTGGCACCCAATATGGTGGCCTAAAATTAAAAATTTTTTGCTTATTCTAGTATTTTTGAATAAAACAACTTGTTCATGATGGATGATCGCGAAAATCAATTTGTGGGGGTTTTTTTAGTCGCTGATAATGAATCTGCTATTAATTTTTCAAAATTCAAAATGGCGGATCCAGAGTTGGGCAATTTTGTAATTAATTACACTCTGAATACAAATTACAATTGTAATTAGTATTTAAATTTTTTCAAAATACTAATTACAATAGTAATTTGTATGTAGATTTTTTCTAATTACAAATTACAATCAATTAGTATTTGAATTTTTTTCTAATTATAAATTAGAAGTAATTAGTATTTAGAATCTTTTCTAATTACAAATTAAAAATCTAATTTGTATTTAGATTTTTTCTAATTACAAATTAAAAGTAACTATTATTTAGATTTTTTCTAATTACAAATTACAATTGTAATTAGTATTTAGATTTTTTTCTAATTACAAATTAAAAGTAATTAGTATTGAAATTTTTTTCTAATTACAAATTAAAAGTATTTAATATTTAGATTTTTTTCTAAATACAAATTGAAAGTATTTAATATTTAGATTTTCTTCTAAATACAAAATACAAGTATTTAGTATTTAGATTTTCTTCTAAATACAAAATACAAGTATTTAGTATTTAGATTTTTTTCCCAAATGCAAATGAAAAGTATTTAGTATTTAGAATTTTTTCTAAATACAAATTGAAAGTATTTAAATTATCTTCTAAATACAAATTAAAAGTATTTAGAGTTCAGGTTTTGGACTAGTTACAAGTTACAATTGTATTTAGCATGAAATTTTACTGTGAATACAATGCCCAAATGTAATTAACAAGATTTTTTTACCTATGTATAATTCGAAAATGTAATTGATAGCATTTCCCAAGCTAATTACAACAACTTTTGATTGTATTTAAAGATTTTTATCGATATAATTAAAAATCACAAGTTTAATTTCTTAGACCGTTGGGTATTTCTGACTATTTGGGTCATTGCGAGGACGATCACGCCGTAGCTGGCATCCAGGTCGGTCGCACCATAGTTCTTGCTGTCCAGGTCGATCGCGCCACAGTTCTTGGCGCCCAGGTTGATCACGTGATAACTCTTGGAGTCCAGGTCGACAGCGCAATAGTTTTCCGCGTCCAGGTCGAACGTGCCATGGTTTACCGTGTCCAGGTCGACCGCGCCATAGTTTCTGGCGTCCAGGTCGATCGCGCTATATTTATTGGGGTCCAGGTTGATCACGTCGTAGTTCTTGGATTTTAGGTCAATCAAGCCATAGTTCTCGGCGTCCAGGTAAACCGCACCATAGTTCTTAGCGTCCAAGTTGATCGCGCCATGTTTCATGGCATCCAGGTTGATCGCGCTATAGTTTTTGGCATCCAGGTCGATCGCGCTATACTTCATGGCGTCCAGGTCGATCGTACCATAGTTCTTGCTGTCCAGGCTGATCACGTCATAGTTTTTGCCGTCCAGGTCGATCGCACCATAGTTCTTGGCGTCCAGGTTGATTGCGTCATATTTTTTGCGTCCAGGTCGATCGCGCCATACTTCGTGGCGTCCAGGTCGATCGCACCATAGTTTTTGCGGTCCGGGTCAATCGCGTCATAGTTATTGGTGTCCAGGTTGATCGCGTCATAGTTAATGGCGTCCAGGTTGATCGCACCATAGTTCTTGGCATCCAGGTCGATCGCACCATAGTTCTTGGCGTCCAGGTCGATCGCACCATAGTTCTTGCTGTCCAGGTTGATCATGTCATAGTTTTTGCCATTCAGGTCGATCGCACTGTATTGCTTGGCGTCCAGGTTGATTGCGTCATATTTTTTTGCGTCCCGGTCGATTGCACCATAGTTCTTGCTGTCCAGTTCGTTCGCGCCATAGTTCTTGGGGTCCAGGTTGAACACGTCGTAGATCTTGGATTTCAGGTCAATCGAGCCATAGTTCTCAGCGTCCAGGTCAACCGAACCATAGTTCTTAGGGTTCAGGTTGATCGCTCCATGGTTCATGGCATCCAGGTTAAACGCGCTATACTTTTTGGCGTCCTGGTCGATCGCACCGTAGTTCTTGCTGTCCAAGTTGATCGCGTCATAGTTTTTGGCGTCCGGGTTGATCGCACCATAGTTCTGCGAATAACTATGGCGCGATCGACCTGGACGTCCAGAACTATGGTTCGATTGACCTAGACGGCAAAAATAATGATGCGATTAACCTGGACACCAAGAACCGTGGTCCAATCAACCTGGACGCCACAAAGTATGCCACGATCAACCTGGATACCAATAACTACGGTGCGATCGACCTGGACGCCAAGAATTATGGCACGATCGACCTGGACGCCAAAAACTATGGCGCGATCATCCTGGACGGCAAAAACTATGACGCGATCAACCTGGACACCAAGAACTATGGTGTGATCGACCTGGATGCCAAGAACTATGGTGCGATCAACCTGGACACCAAGAACCGTGGTCCGATCAACCTGGACGCGAAAAAGTATGACACGATCAACCTGGATACCAATAACTATGACGCGATCAACCTGGACACCAATAACTACGGTGCGATCGACCTGGACACTATGAATTCTGGCACGATCGACCTGGACGCCAAAAACTATGGCGCGATCATCCTGGACGGCAAAAACTATGACGCGATCAACCTGGACACCAAGAACTATGGTGTGATCGACCTGGATGCCAAGAACTATGGTGTGATCAACCTGGACGCCAAAAAACATGACGCGATCAACCTGGACACCATAACTATGACGCGATTGACCTGGACAGCAAAAACTATGGCGCGATCAACCTGGATGCCATGAACCATGGCGCGATCAACCTTGACGCTAAGAACTACGGTGCGATTGACCTGGACGCCAAGAACTATGGCTCTATAGACCTGAAATCCGAGAACTATGACGTGATAAACCTGGACCCCAAGAACTATGGCGTGATTGACCTGGACGTCAAGAACTATGGTGCGATCGACCTGGACACCAAGAAGTATGGTGCGATCGACCTGGACGCCAAAACCTATGGCATGGTTCACCTGGACGCCAGAAACTATGGCGCGATCGACCTGGACAGCAAGAACTATGGTGCGACCGATCTGGATGCCAGCTACGGCGTGATCGTCCTCGCAATGACCCAAATAGTCAGAAATACTCATATGGTCTAAGGAATGAAAATTGTGATTTTTAATTATCTCGATAAAAATCTTTAAATATAATCAAAAGTTGTTGCAATTAGCTTGGGAAATGATATCAATTACATTTTCGAATTATACATAGGTAAAAAAATCTTGTTAATTACATTTGGGCATTGTATTTACAGTAAAATTTCATGCTAAATACAATTGTAACTTGTAACTAGTCAAAAACCTGAACTCTAAATACTTTTAATTTGTATTTACAAGATAATTTAAATACTTTCAATTCGTATTTAGAAAAAATTCTAAATACTAAATACTTTTCATTTGTATTTAGGAAAAAATCTAAATACTAAATACTTATATTTTGTATTTAGAAGAAAATCTAAATATTAAATACTTTTAATTTGTAATTAGAAAAAAATCTAAATACTAATTACAATTGTAATTTGTAATTAGAAAAAATTTAAATACTAATTACTTTTAATTTGTAATTAGAAAAAATTTAAATACAAATTGCATTTGTAATTTGTAATTAGAAAAGATTTTCATTACTAATTACTTCTAATTTGTAATTAGAAAAAAATTTCAATACTAATTAATTGTAATTTATAATTAGAAATTGTCTAAATACTAATTACAATTGTAATTAGTATTTAAAAAAAAATCAATTATAAATTACGATTGTAATTTGTAATTAGACTGTAATTAATTACCGAAAGTAATTAATTATGCCCAACACTGGGCGGATCCAATATGGCTGCCGAAATTTTTCAAACTTGTTCAAATGTTATGAAAATTGGTATACGGGAGTTTTCGGGGTCGCTAATTATAAATCTGCTATTAATTTTTTTAAATTTAAAATGGCGGATCCAATATGGCTGCCGAAATTTTTCAAAATTGTTCAAATGTTATGAAAATTGGTATAGTGGGGTTTTTGGGGTCGCTAATTATAAATCTGCTATTAATTTTTCAAAATTCAAAATGGCGGATCCAATATGGCTGCCGAAATTTTTCAAAATTGTTCAATGTTATAAAAATTGGTATACATGGGTTTTCGGGGTCACTAATTATAAATCTGCTATTAGTTTTTTAAAATTTTAAATGGCGGATCCAATATTGCTGCCGAAATTTTTCAAAATTGTTCAAATGTTATGAAAATTGGTATACTGGGGTTTTCGGGTTCGCTAATGGCTGCCGAAATTTTTCAAAATTGTTCAAATTCCATGAAAAATGGTACTTTGTTTGTTTATGGTTGTTGATGATAAATTTGCTACTCGGTTTTATCAAATTTGAGATTACAGATTCAAATCGATGACAAAACCGTTGTTATGTTATAAAAATTATAATGTAGGAGTTTTTACGATCATTAGTTCTGAATACATCGTTTTTTTGCCGTGAATTCACGTTGCCCAGCCCTACCACGTATGAGTAAACGACAAAATTAAGGGCCTCTTTTTTTGTGCTTCTAGAACAACAAAAATGTGTAAAGACTGCAAAGTCCATGCATGTTCCTCATGTTTCTCACTTTCACACAAATAAATTATAACAATAATCATTAAACAAAATATTTAAAAAAATATATATATATATAAAATATTTAAAAAATTGAAAAAAAAATAGGCTCTTAGTTTTGTCATTTAACTTCACGTGTTAGGGCTGGGCAACGTGAATTCACGGCAAAAAAACGATGTATTCAGAACTAATGATCGTAAAAACTCCTACATTATAATTTTTATAACATAACAACGGTTTTGTCATCGATTTGAATCTGTAATCTCAAATTTGATAAAACCGAGTAGCAAATTTATCATCAACAACCAAAAAAAAACCAAGTACCATTTTTCATGGAATTTGAACAATTTTGAAAAATTTCGGCAGCCATATTGGATCCGCCATTTTGAATTTTGAAAAATTAATAGCAGATTTATAATTAGCGACCCCGAAAACCCCAGTATACCAATTTTCATAACATTTGAACAATTTTGAAAAATTTCGGCAGCCATATTGGATCCGCCATTTTGAATTTTGAAAAATTAATAGCAGATTCATTATCAGCGACTAAAAAAACTCCCACAAATTGATTTTCGCGATCATCCATCATGAACAAGTTGTTTTATTCAAAAATACTAGAATAAGCAAAAAATTTTTATCTTTAGGCCACCATATTGGGTGCCGCCATGTTGAATTTGGAAAAACCCTGTAGTGCATTTTAAAGGTTAGGGTCCATGGACGCAAAAATTTGCGTAACCTTTAAAATCCTAAACTAATTTCGATCCGAAAGTGCTCGATAAAGCCAAAAAATTTTTCGAAATTTCATGTTTTTTGTTAAATAAACAATTATAACTTTTTTAATATGTATTTTTTCAAAATTCTGACTGGATAGATCGAAAGTTCAGACAATTTTACATCGGAAATAACTTATCTCGATTTTTTTTCGGACCAATTTCATATTGAATAGAGCCACTGAATACAGACAAAAAAAAACGTTCATTTGGTCCTTAATGGGTTAATTTGACCCATCTTGCTAACATAATTGGAGACCTTGATATGTTATGACATTTTACCAAAATTTCATCCCCCCACTATTGTTGGTTCTCGAGATCATGATTAATAAATTCTCAATTTTGTAAAAATCATAACTTCGTAACGGCTGATCGGATTTTAACGACTAAAAAAAAATCTTTTTTATTTTTTGCGCCCTTTTTGAAAAAAAATATGCCGTCATTAAAGAAAAGTTTATTAGACAGTTTTCGGGGAAATTTTTCGATTTTTTTTTTCCACGAAAGGGCCAATCGGAATTCTACTCAGTATTTTTTTTTCTGATAGGGGGAAGCAATACACAACTCCGCAGGATTTTTTTTTAAATGGAACAAGGCATCAGTGAAGAGGGAAAAATTGTTTTTTGTTAATTTACCCCGAAAACTGTCTAATGAGCTTTTATCCGATGATGACATATTTTTTTTCGAAAAGGGCAAAACAAATAAAAAATATTTTTTTTTAATCGTTTAAATCCGATCAGTAGATACGAAGTTATCATTTTTACAAAATTGAGACTTCATTAATCATTATCTCGAGAACCAACAATAGTGGGGGGATGAAATTTTGGTAAAATGTCATGGATATATTGTCCTTTGAAATGCCCATACTGAATAATTTTTTCGAGACAATAAAAAAACCGGGGTGGCTGAGTTGACGTGGAATTTCCCACATATAAAAATTATTATAAAAATAATAAAAAATAATAAATATTATTATAATAAAAATAAAAAATAATACAAAAAAACAAAAAAGAAACAAATAGTAAACAAAAAATATAATAATAATATTTTTAAAAAGTTTTTGATATTATTGTTGTATTTTTTGTTTATTAACAAAAATATATATTTTTTGTTTATTTTTTGTATTATTTTTTATTTTTATTATCATAAAATATTTTTCTGTAATAAAAAAAAAACAATAATTTCAAAATAAACAAAAAATGTAATAATAATATTTAAACATATTTTAAATATATTATTATTAAATTTTTTGTTTATTTTTGTGTTATATTATTTTTATTTATATTATTTTTTTATAAATAAATATTTTAGTTATATTTTTTTGTTTCCTTTTTGTATGATTTATTATTTTTCTTTATCTTCATTATGATATTTATATATATGTAGGGTTCGGGAGAGTCAGGGAGTAGAGAATAATCGGTAGACACGTTTTATGAAAAAGAACACTAGAATAATGGTTTATTAAAATACAAAAGATATGAAACTCGTAACGCCTTTATTAACCGCCACGTCTTTACTCTGCGAGTCTTCGACTTCGACTGCCCGCCGCTTCTCTCCCCCCGCGATGCTCGGACCAGTGGGTCATCAGGCCCGTAGCCGTGGGCCTGGGGCCCGTTCCCACATTCGGCCATTCCAGTTATTCTCCGGTCTCCGGAGAATTATACTCGTACCGCTTCATCTGATCAGCTGACGACGTAGTGATTCCTGGACCTTCGTAATCGCCTCGGCGAATCATTTCGTATCGGTCATTTCCCTTGACTTGTGAGATTTTATACAGTCCCAAATATTTATTTTTTATTTTCAATCCAGGCCCATACTGAGTTTTCTTGATGGCTACCAAATCGCCAACTCTGTACTGGGCCGCTGGTTTGCAGTTCCGATCGTGAATCTTCTTATTTTCCCGCTGAATTTTTGCGATATTCTCTTTCGCGACAACGCGTAAGTTCTCTCGTTCGTTGTCAAACAGAGATACAGCTTCCTGTTCGATCAACGATAACAGTTCGATGTCTTCTTTTTGTCGCATTTTTACTCCGAAGAGCACCTCGAATAGACTCGTACCCACACTCCTCTGGTAAGTACTATTTATTACCCATTGTACTTGATCGACGTGTCGGTACCACTTGTCGGGACAGTCACGAGCCAGTTTCGTCAGGACCGGAATGATTATCCGGTTTATACGTTCGACTTGACCGTTTCCTCTTGGCACTCCTGTCGTTATTAGCACGTGTTCGATGTTCTCCTCCGTACAATAATCTCGGAATTCGTTTGATGTGAACGCCGCACCGCGATCACTAATGATGCGCAGTGGATTTCCGAAGATCTTCTGTTGACTCTTCAGTCTGTCCACTACTTCTTTCGCATTTGTCGTCTTTGTCGGATAGATCCATACAAACTTCGAGAAACCGTCGACGACGACGAACAAGTGTTTGTATAATTTCGATGTTGTCGTCATCGGTCCGAGATGATCGATGTGGTACGTTGCTAATGGAACCTCACCCTTCGGAATAGGCATGAGTACCCCTTCTTTTTTACCTCGTTTTCCTTCCGCGAGTATACACGGCACACAGCAGCTCACGCACTTCTCGAGCTTCTCGGTCAATTTTGGAATATAATATTCCGTTTTGATGCTTTCGAGCATTTTCTTGACACTAAAATGTCCATTCTCGTGTGCCTTGCGTATCACCTCCTGCTGCATGCTCGCCGGTAGTACGACGACGTTCTTCTCACCCACTCGCTTCATTAAAATCCCGTTCTCGCATACGTAGTCCTCGTATGGCTCCTTTTCTAAAATTTTTTTGATTGCGCGCAATCTCTCTTCGTCATCTTGCTGTTTCCGAATCATCGGCACAATCTTATCTTCGATTACCATCACCGGATACCGGCTGAGTGCGTTGACGTGTTTGAGGCGAGTCCCCGCGCGATGCTCAACCTCATATTCGAATTCTTAGAGCATTAATGCCCATCGTGCGACTTTCGGAGATATATCTCTTTTCCCCAGCGTCTTCTGCAGGGCTGAACAGTCAGTAACCAGCTTGAATTTTATTCCGAGCAAATATACTCGGAATTTTTTCACTGCTTGTACAACCGCAAGTGCCTCGAACTCGTACGAGTGCAATTTTCTTTCGGCATCGGACGTTTTGCGACTCATAAAATAGACGACGTGAAAACGATCTTCATCGTCGTTTTTTTGCAAGAGAGCCGCTCCGTAGCCCTCCTTGCTTGCATCGGTGTGTAATTCCGTGACTGCATCGGGTCGATATATTCTCAATTTCGGTTCAGTTGTCAACATTTGTTTCAGTCGCTCGAAGGACTGTTCCTCTTCTGTACCGAAACGGAATCTCTGATCATTCTTCAATATCTCGGACAATGGTCTCGCAATTTTCGCATAATCACGAATGAACTTCCGGAAGTAACCCGTTAGACCGAGGAAACTTTGTATCGCTTTCTTTGACTTCGGATGCGGAAAGTTCTCTGATTTTTGAAGGAGAAGGACCGACGTTACCGTCCTCGATCACGTGACCGAGATATTCGACGCGTCTTTGCAAAAATGCACACTTTTTCCAATTGATCGCTAGCCCCTTATCGGCGGCGACCGCGAGTGTCTCCCTCAGGTTTACTAGCGCTTCCTCTTCGTCGCGACCCGGTATGATTAAATCATCTACGTACGTGAATACAACGTCTCGTCGGCTAAGATCGCGAAACACTTCGTCGATAAATCGTAGAAAAGATGTCGGGCTATTGCACAACCCGAACGGCGTTTTCAAAAACTCGAACTGTCCATCTGGGGTTACGAACGACGTATATTTTTGACTTTCCGCGGAAACCGGCACGTGGAAGAAACCGTTCTTCAAGTCTAAGACGGAAAACACGCGCGCGTTCGCGAGTGCGTCAATACGGTCGTCGATCAGCGGCATCGGGAACCGATCCCGAATTATTTTTTTATTCAATTGTCGATAGTCGACACATACACGATGCTCGCCGTTCTTCTTTGGCACAATCACGACTGGACTCGAGTATTTGCTTTTGCTTCGCTGGATGATTCCATCGTGGAGCCATTCGTCGATCTGTTTATTTAAAATGTCTTTTTCCTTCACCGCCAATCGTCGTGGCCTCAGACAAATAGGCTCTTCGTCTTGCAACACGATTTTCGTTTGCACATCCGTCTGTGCTTCTTTTCGCGGCGTATAATCTTCGATGAGTCTTTTGATCTCTTCGCGATATCGATCAGCAACGTCCACTGAGTTCACTTCGATGCAAGTTGCGCATGGTAGCTCACACAACGGGTCAAGATTGCTTCTATCTTCCCTGTCGTCTCCTTTCTCGACACCTTTTCTTTCACTCTCCATCGTCAGCTTTTTGATAGTAACTCGACCGCCTCGAATAATTACTTCCATTTGTCTCGTCAATTCTTTGCCAAGTAACATTGCGTGACTCATCGCATGGTCGGGTACTACGTATATTTCGACATTATATGTTTCCCCGTGGATCGTCATATCCGGCCGAAAATTCCCGTCGGCCTTCACCAAAGCATTTCCGAAACCCTGAATCGTACTCGTCGTCAGACGTAGCGTCGGGCTACCTATCCTCTCGTACTCGCTGCATCGTAGCATCGTTCGATTCGTGCCCGTATCTATCATCGATCGTATCGGCACTCCGTTTACCTCGACGATCACCTCGTCATCCGTCGCTAACTGCTCGATCACATTCACTGTGTTTACTTTATTGTCTTTCTTCGTCGTTGGCTTCGCAGATTCGTCGCACTTCGCCGCGATGTGCCCGAATTTGTCACACTTGAAGCACTTCGGGCTTTTTTCCTTATCGGGGCAGTCTCGCGCGACGTGTTCGAGCGAACCGCACCCGAAACATCGCGGCTCTTTATCGTTTTTTTGCTTTATTTTTTTCTCACCTTTTCCTGCTTCTTTCGGTTTATTTTTCGTCTGTTCCTTTCGCTGTTTTTTGTCGGCTTTTTCTTTCATACGATCGTAGCACTCTAGATTTTTTCTCAACTCGGTAGTCGTACGCGAACTGTAGAGAATAGACTTGCTGTTTTCGTCGTCCGACACTCCATCGATTATATATTGAATCAATGCCTCTTCCTCCACAGAGCCTTGATTGGCAATCGTGCTCATAGCGTATACGTACTGTCGCGGCGTCTCATTCGCTAACCTCTTGCGCGACATCAGCTGTGAATGTATGGTTGCACTATTGACCTTCGTTTCAAATTCACGCACGAGTCGTCGTTTCATCACTTGCCACGTCTTAATACCCTTTTGCAATGCGATGTATTGTTTCGCCGAACCACGTAATAGTTTTTTCGCGTAGATGACTTTTTGTAAATCACTCCACTCTAGTAACGCACTTGTATCCTCAAACTCTTCAACCCATCTTTCCACTTGCATTTTGTCGTCTCCCGAAAAATGTGCGATGCTTCCTTCGACATCTTTTATCGTGAAGAGACTCGCGGCGCTGTAGAGAGGCCTTCCCCCCTGGCGC
Source organism: Rhorus exstirpatorius (assembly GCA_963564615.1). NCBI lineage: Eukaryota > Metazoa > Arthropoda > Insecta > Hymenoptera > Ichneumonidae > Rhorus > Rhorus exstirpatorius. Next base: position 32,065,422 of record OY751313.1, read on the forward strand.
GCGTTCCCTTGTCTCATTTCCTCCAGTGGCACGATAATACGCTCGTTTCGATGCCCTTGATTGGTTCGTGTCTCGTGATCACGCACACTCTCCTCTTCGTCATCTCCACTCACGTCCGTGTCTTCGCGGCTGTTCTCCATTATCGTTTGTTTCTCTGATTCGTCGTCGCTAGACTCTTCGTCTAGTATATCGTCTCGGTACTGCCTCAATCGATACTCTAGCTCCACCTTCTTTCCCGTTGTCGGTAAGTTCAGTTCCTGCAGCTGCTGCTTGAGCTGAGCTACCGTTACTTTTTCTACCGGTTTTGGTGGCACGAAGACCTTCTTTGTTGTACCCGTGGACGATTTGTCCGCGCCACTGTTAGACCCGCTCTTTGTTCTAACGACGTCTTTCTCGTGCTCGCTCGGGCTATCGTCCTTCTCCCTCAGATCCTTTGTGAGGTCTTCGGTCGTCTTCGCTGCCTCGCTTGACTGGTCGCCGCTTGCCTCTCCTTTCTTATCCATTTTTTTCACTGGCGATTTTTCTACCACCATTGTTGCGTGGCACAAATTACGTCTTAACTCGTATGATTCTCAAAATTATTCAGTTTAACGTCCGATAATTGCTCGACTTATTACGACTTTTCGACTTTCACACAACTGCTTTTCCGTCTTGACTGCGTTACACGTTAAAGCTTAGCGACTCTAGTGCGTAACGACTTTTCGGCTTTCGACTTCGCGGTTTAGCAACCACGCTACGTTTTAACTTTCGTTCACCGATATTTCCACTTTGATCTCACGATCCCGGACGAGCCCCCATATGTAGGGTTCGGGAGAGTCAGGGAGTAGAGAATAATCGGTAGACACATTTTATGAAAAAGAACACTAGAATAATGGTTTATTAAAATACAAAAGATCTGAAACTCGTAACGCCTTTATTAACCGCCACGTCTTTACTCTGCGAGTCTTCGACTTCGACTGCCCGCCGCTTCTCTCCCCCCGCGATGCTCGGACCAGTGGGTCATCAGGCCCGTAGCCGTGGGCCTGGGGCCCGTTCCCACATATATTTATAATATATATAATTATATAATATTACGTAAATATTACATAAAAGATAATAAATATATATAATATCCTTGTTTAAATTTATTGTGGTAATCCCTGTTTGAGCCTTACCGGGCCCCACATGGATTCAACTATCAAGGCCCTATTAAATTTTAACCTGGAAACCTATGATTGCCTTATTGGGGCCTTTTAGGGCTGTATCCGGGAAAATCATATTAGGGATTCCACATTTAAACCATTTCGGGGCCCGATTATTATTAGGGCTTCCCTGTTTATTTTCCACACGGGTGGGTTCAAGTTTTCGTTTCCTAATTGGATAAAACATTTTGAGTATATAAGTCAAAATTTCTATATATGGGTGGTATTGCAACTGAAATGCCAATTGAAATTTGACAATTTGACAATTTAATTAGGTGCTGTTGGTAAACCTGTTTTCAAACCACCTCACCCTCCGCTCACTCTCCCAAACCTCTTTTAGATCGCGAATATCTGGCAGACATGAACCTACGTAGTATCCTTTGGATTCAGTCTCCTGTCTTGACCCTACGTAGCCTTCTTTGGATCCAAAGTCTGCTGCCTTGACTGCAGCCTCCTTTGGATCTAACGTAGGCAAAGGACAATTTGGATTGAAGACGTTGGGTCCAAAGGAAGTTATATAGGGTCAAGGCAGGACATTTAGATTGAGGGGTTATTTTTTTCTTCTAAACACCACATTTTACTTCAATGAGGATTGGATTATTGCTTTAGTATTTCCATAACTCTGTATTTTATAATATAATTATGAATCGAAAGCTTGTTTGCCATAAGCAGTCTCTGAAAATTACAACCAAACTCAGACAAATTCAGCGGATTCTGTCATACGGAAACCGTAGTATCGGTAATTTTTATATGAGAATACGAAGTAAAATTTTTTATAAAAAAACGTAACTTTCATTTATAAATTATTACCGACTCAGCTGCGTGAGTAAAGTATAGAGGCATAACATTGTGAATTGAAAAATATCTCAAATCCACTGTTTATTGCTATATCCTCATTATAAAATTATTAACTGCTATTTACACGCAATTGCACACATAATAAAATTCTTACTTTATACAAAGAAAAAATCGTCTTTAGTCATGAGAAGATCAGCAGAAGAGATCGTGACATCTAGAAAGGCATCTAGAAGGCTGAAATCACGTATGTCATGTTACGTATGATCTTTGGTTAACGAAGCTGCCTTCGTTGCTTCGGCATTTCCGAAAGTCGTTTACGCGATTTTTTTATCGTTACTTTGAGATGAAAGTTCAGAGGTTTTATTACGAAAGTGAAGTATAAAAATAAATTGAAAAAAAAAAAAAACGAACAGTGTTAGAGTATTATTTTATCATTTTCGGACAGAACCGGTGAAAAAAAAAATTATATACTTATAGGTGCGTTCTCGTAGTGATATGACTCCCCATTTAGTGGTTATATTGGTGTATTTCGAAAAAAAAATATTGATTATTAATTAAATAAAGTTTAAAGTATATTAATGAAACAGAATTGTGTTTTTTTCCACAAACATCAAAGTACATTCAGCATTTTTATTTTTAACATTGTTTATTTCATTTTAATTATTATTTAAATGATATTTAAATTCCAAGTGAACTTCATAAGTTCTTTGCATCGTGTAATTTCGATTGAATATTTTCTTTTTGTATCTCTTCCCTCTCTCAGGATCATCAGGACTACAAAAGGTTCCGTGAGCATTGCTTGTTATCGATATGCCGGAGCTCTTCTAACGTTTTTTAATCCGCACATGATCTACGCCATCAACTCCGAGTATTCTATTTGACATCATACAAAGTCCCAGCTGCACTGCCTTATTATCACAGATTTCATCTGAATGCAAACCAGAGAAGCTCACACAATTCTAGACAGAAAAATAGTATGCGTCATCAACTAAACACAGAAAAATTAGTTACATCGCTAAGCCGTCACAAAAACATTTCCCCATACAGGGATTTGACCCAATAAATTTGGCCCGTATCTAACTTGATAAAAAGAAACTCGTTGCGCCATCAACTTGCTACAATAAAACACAATGCACCACCAATTTGGAATAGAAAAATTCGACGCATCACCAACTCGACGCACAAAAAATCACCTACGGGCTATCTCGATGGAGATATACTCTCCCATGGTACAGTTTCACACAGTGAAAACTCTCATGCGGCGTAACTTGGTCCGCTTCAATTCTCAACCGACGCAAACATAGTCCGTTAGACTGTGTAGAGTTGGAGCGGGCCGAGCTGTGCCACGAAAGTTTCGCTGTGGCGAGTTACGCCAAGGGAGAATTTTTCTGTGTTGGCATATGCCCTCGCAGTTTTTGCATGTCGAATTGGTGATGCATTGAGTTTTTCCATGTTGAATTGGCAATATGTCCAGTTTAATTGGAGCAAGCCGATGGTGCATTGGGTTTTTCTGCACCAATTTAATTATAGGCTGAGTTTGTCTGAGTTATGTCGCTTCATGGGATTTTTTTTGTTTTACAGCGCAATGTGTCGAATTTTTCTGTGTTCAGTTAATTATGTGTGTGACTTTTATGAGCAGAATTACGTGGGTCGGGTTGAGTCTGCATTCAGTTGGTATCTGTACAAACAAAGCTTTACCATTCCATCGCTAAGAAAAAAAACATAAAGCTCAATATTATAAACAGACTATCGAAAAGCGATGCCTATGATTTTATATCTTAGCGATGGTGCATTGTATCAAGAATCAAATACTCAAAGTTTTTCGGATAGGTCATGCGAGTATTCTCAAAAATCGGGATACCTCATTGATAACATGTTGTACGCATGGAATATTCTGAAGTTTGCTAAGCTTATTAAGGGGGTCAGGTACCGAAAATTTCACATCCAGAACCTCTAACGGTAGAGACTGGCTGATTTTTGTCTTGATATCATTTCTCATATCAAAATACCTCATGAAATTTAGAAAAATTAATTTTTTCCCTATTTTCAAAATAATTTTTTTCGAAACCGTTGATATATCGAAAATCCCATCTGCTAGATTATTCATTGTGATAAGTGTTGTTATATAATTTCGTCCAGGTAAAGTTTCATTACTTGATCATATCGAAGAATTTTTTTTATTCAGGCCATGGAATCCATTTTCTTCTTATTATATTCTACCAATTAATTTATCACACATTTGGAAATTGTTGTGCCATTAATGATGTTGAAATTTGCATCGTTGGAATGCAACGAAAATAGGTTTTTTTTAATTAAAAAAAAAAATCATTTCCAGTATTTCTGACGCTTTTCTGGCATATTTAGGCCCCAGATCGCAAAAAAAAACCGAAAATAAGGTTTAAACGATTTTTGACTCCGAGACAATACTGGAAATGATTTTTTTTAAACTTTTTTCGTTGCATTCCAACGATGCAAATTTCAACATCATTGCCATTAAATGGTATCTCCTCCTACAATTTTGAACTTTGAGGGTTGTAGATTTTTTACACATTCTTTGGGTCGCAATGAACAATCTAGCAGATGGGATTTCCGATACCTATCTTAACGGATTCGAAAAAAATTATTTTAAACACGTGGAAAAATTAATTTTTCGAAATTTTATCAATGTGAGGTATTTTGATACGAGAAATGATATCAAGACCAAAATTAGCGAGTCTCTACCGTTAGTGGTTCTGGATGTGAAATTTTCGGTACCTGACCCCCTTAAGGATCTAATAAACGAAATGCAAATGATATTTAATGTCTTAGTTGCTAGATTGGGGCCTCTGAATTTGTAAAATAATGAAACCATCGCATGACGAAATGTTTTGGAAAGACGAAATTCATCCCCTCAAAAATTGTTTAATTCTAGCCTGAGCAGAGCAGTCACCATTCGAAGCTTTCACATAGAAGTTATATGGTAAAAATATATATAATCCTTTGCAAAAAGAAGCCAAATCCCCCCAAAAAACACCACAAATGGTGTATAAAAAGTTGAGACAAGTACATTTCCTTGCATCGTTTTATCTTTCCTTACAAAAATATGTGAAACATAAATAGTTGTAAAATAAATCCTCACAAAAAGTTCTCAAATAAATTCAAATCATCCAACTCACAGTGGCCAAGTACATCCAGCATTTTTATTGTTTCTATTATTTATTAACCATTTATAAGTAGGTCATAACGCCCGAAAACGTCTTGAAACGGGACTTAGGGACTTAATCTAAAAATGTATTGTTTGAAAAATTTTTATTGAAAAAAATTCGGATTGAAAAAAAAAATTCGAACGATGTACTTGGCGAGTTCGTAACAGGTAGTCCGTACAGTCATTTTACATAACTCGCCAAGTACTTCGTTCGAATTTTTTTTTTCAATCCGAATTTTTTTCAATAAAAATTTTTCAAACAATACATTTTTAGATTAAGTCCCTATGTCCCGTTTCAAGACGTTTTCGGGCGTTGTGACCTACTTATAAATGGTTAATAAATAATAGAAACAATAAAAATGCTGGATGTACTTGGCCACTGTGAGTTGGATGATTTGAATTTATTTGAGAACTTTTTGTGAGGATTTATTTTACAACTATTTATGTTTCACATATTTTTGTAAGGAAAGATAAAACGATGCAAGGAAATGTACTTGTCTCAACTTTTTGTACACCATTTGTGGTGTTTTTTGGGGGGATATATACAGTACACTAGGACCCCGATTTAACGACCTTCGATTTAACAGACAGTCCCCACCATGTCGCATTTATCGATCCCTTTTTAGCGTGGTATGGGAGATGGTGGGGGACGCTTCAAGTCTCCGCGATCAGGCCCGTAGCACAGAGTGCTGATGCGCAGATACAGCATGGGCGGGCGTACAAGGTGCGATGCGGAGCCGGTTCCGCCACTGCCCGTTAAATCGAGGTCCTAGTGTATATACATATTTATATATTATAGCAGCATATAATATGTTATATTATCTTTAAGTTTGTTTGCAATGTCAAGAGATGATGAAAAAAAAGGAGAAAATGAATAATTGTTGATCGAATCAATTTCTTCATACTTTAAGAATATATAATCTTGAAAGAATGGTTCGGTTATTGAAATAATATGTATCATTCATGACAAAACCAGCAAAGTTGTCTGAAAATAAATTATATTACCAACAAAAGTTATTGTAATCAATAGCTTTTCCGGATCCCCAGTAGGCTAAACCAAGGTTTTGGAGGATCTGCGAGGCATCAGTAATGGGCCAAAAAAAGGGTCTGCAGGTTCTGTGACAGATTCGCAGTACACTGTAGAAAAGAAAAGTGAATTTAATGTACCCAAAAAAATGAAATTTACTAACTGGGTATATTAAACTGACTCTAATGCCTGATTTCAATACTAGTATTTGAAAAGTATGATCCTGTTACGTAATTTAAAACACCTTTATCGTAAAATGGAGATTGCCTTTGAAATGTATAACGAGGCTCGCGCACCCTACATAACCTCTTTTGAATCCAAATTTTGAGTTTCTACCACTTTTTCAGGTTCATGAGGAATCTAATATTAAAGGTACCGAATACTTCATACCCTCTTTTGACCCTCGATACTCTCAAAATTTGATCAACTCTCGGAGAGAATTCGAGGCTTAGAAGAAGTTTTAAGGAGGGCTGAAATTTCGACTCGGAAGCTGTGCTAATAATATATTTGGAATTTGCTCCAACGCGTAGTGTGTGTATCAGTGTGTTTACATTCTTATGAAAAGGTTTTTCTTATCATTCATCATTCGTCGTTTGTAAGCCATACTTGTAAATATGCCATACTTGTAAATGTCTTTATAATATAATATAATCATGCTGTTAGAATTTGTGAGTTCCCAGAGAATTGGGCTCGAATTAATATCGAAAGGTTTTTTGTATAATAAACAAACTGCGAGTGATAAAAAAGTGGTTTGGAGATGCATAAATTATCAATCGGGTTTGTGACCCGGTCGTTGCTATACTTCATCGATGAAAAAACAGTGAATCAATAAAATATACAGCAATCTAATATTTTCATAATTTTCCTCACGGGATTCTTGCTACTGATTGCAAGGTCTGTTTTGAAAGAAGTCGGGTATAATCATGGCGCAGTATCTGAGGTGGCAGGTGCAAAAAAAGTAAAAGCACAACTCCGAAAGAAAGCTGAATTAAGTCGTGAGTTAGCAGCAACCGTTGTACAAGAGGTTGTTGGGACAGTTTTAGCACCAATCGCTGCTAAGCTTCCTAGAATCAGAGAACTTAAGAAACTAGTACAGCGTACACGAGAGAAAAATGATCCATTGCCACTAAAACCAGCTACCATCGCAGATTTAGTACCTCCTGAAGATTCCGTCGCTAGTGAAAAAGGTGACAGCATAGTGCTCTATGATTCAGAAGATGAACGACGTATTGTAATCCTGGGTACAGCAAAAAATTTGAAAGTGTTAGGAAGATGTGATTTTTGGTATGCTGATGGCATTCAAGACCGTCCCAAGCTTATTTATGCAGTTGTATACCATCCATGAAGTAATGAAAACCATAAAGTTCAGAACTTACCACAAACCAACAACAGGCTAAAAGGATGGCACAACAGTTTCAACTTCGAAGCTCAGGGAGCATATATATCATTTCGGAAATTCATAGAATTAATAATAAGTGAGTACGGCATGGAGTGAGGTTGTTATGAATATCTAAAATTACTAAGTATCTGCGTCATGTAGCTGTAAATCTAAAATTATAGAGTACTAATCTGTTTTATTCAATCATTCAATCTGTATCTGTCAATATTTATAGTGCGATTATAAAATAAGGCTTCCACGTTCATCCAATTTATGGTATGTGTTTATGAATAAATATATTTTTGCATTGTAAAGTATTGTTGTTATTTCGATAAAAGTTGATTTGTTGTCGGGTCCAATTTATGCCGAGATTTTTTTTTCAGGTTGAATTTATCTGGAAGTCAATTTCACAAGGTACAAAAAACTAAAACGCCAATTTCACCAGATCGAAATTTCCAAGATCAAATGGCTTAGGGCGAATTTTAACAGGTCATTATACAGATAAGGATTCGAGTGTATAAGTTGAAATTTATATACATGGGTGGTATTGCAACTTAAACGCCCGTAGACACTTGACAACTTACACAAATATTCTTTATGACAAGACAAATCGAGAGCAGTATGTTTTGTCCGGGTGACGGCTTTTATTAGTGAAAAAAAAAAATATCGCGGATGTGGTCTCACTGCACTGTTGGAAATAATTCGTGTAAATGTTAAAATTTTCACATGTTAAATTATTTGTGTCAAAACTAACACTTTTTTAAAGTGGTTTCAACATTTCATGTTTATGTCAACTCGTTAAAAAATGTCAATGCTGTAATCAACATAAATGTTCGTATTTTCTACACAAAAGTACAGTCAAAAATTTTCAACACAACGAAATAGTTAATTTTGTGTTATTCAATCGATACGACACAATGCATAAGACACAACACAAAATTGAAGTTGCAAAACAACTAATAAATTTAGTTGTAAGGGACGTTTTTAATGTGTTGTTCTGCTATCATGATTGCGTTAAATATACTCTGACGATGCCTCTTTAGTCAATTTAACACGAAAAACTGTCTTTTATTCAGATATCTGTTGTAAGGGACGTTTTTAATGTGTTGTTCTGACATCATGATCGCGTTAAATATACTCTGACGATTTCTCTTTAGTCAATTTAACACGAAAAACTGTTTTATTCAGATATCTACACTAGAATACACAAGATAAATGTTATTACCGTTATTTAATTGATTCGACACAATGTACGAGTGAGTACGTAAGACGGAATTTTAGTTGTAATACAACTATCAAATTAAGTTTCGAGGAACGTTTGTGATGCGTTATTTTAAGGAGGGCGTAATTGTTAGCTAATAAGGTCCACTAAGTAAATTAATTACATGAATATTATAATTTCAATGCTTCTAGTTCTTGTGTTATCCATTTGTTAATTAACAATTATTATTATCATTATTACATAATAACAATTATTATTAAACAAATCCATTTGTTAATTAACAATTCAATAAATTTTTTCACTGTATATCACCTTTATACTGAATATCGGGCTATTCTATCCAGCCATATTACATAATAATTATTATTAATAAGCAACATAATATCAATTATTATTAAACAAATCCATTTGTTAATTAACAACGGAATGAATTTTTTGCTGTATATCACCTTTTTACTGAATATGACGCTATTATATCCAGCCCGTTGAGACAGCGCTTTTTCATTGGAACTTGTATGTCATTTAAATACAGGAAAATAATAAGGAATCAGTAGCGTAGTGGTAGCGTGCCAGTCGTTAGGTAGGTCGTTAGGTAGGTCTCAATTAAAATCTCAGGTAGGCTCAAAATTAATTTCGACGGAAAAACGTCCGGACTACGAAGCCGGAAACACTCGTAAAAAAAAATAATCTCTGAATTCAAAATTTTTTTTTTAATGATTAATTAAGGATCGAAAGTGCTGAATTCATTGACTGCGGAGGATCGCGGGTTCAAATCCCGGTCAATACTTTTTTTTTGCAAAATTTACATGGTTTTAAATAATAGTGGAATAACAGTTTTAAATTCGTTCATAGATCATTCCTTATTGCTAATTAATAAATAATAGCTTGATATGGGCCGGATTTTAGCCGGACGAAATTTCTACTCGGGATATTACATTTTATTTTAGTAAAACTTGACAGTAAGAGTTTGTAGATTTAACGGCATTGATCGTTCAATTGACATTTATTAAATTCTCTTCAACTGCTACGTATATTCTTTGATACAGAATTTCACTGTTGAAACAACTCTCAAATAATATAGATCTTGACATAACGAATCGGTAGCTTCAACGGAATCGACTAGTTGAATCCCCGAGTCGAAATTTACCTCCTCCTTTAGAACCTCCAACATCCTCTTTTCGAGATTTTGAGAGGGCCTAGAGAGAATCAAATCGCATAGAAAATGGGATCCTCTTTAGCGCCTAAAACTTGCAGAAAACAGACAAATCGCACCTATCGAGGCTGAAATGAGGATCTTACAAGAACCTCATTAAACCCTCGCTTATACACTCGGCCGCCTGTACCCGTGTCGAAATTTTCCACTTTTATCCCGGGCCTGGTATGGATTTCCGTCAGGGCAAATTGGCATAATAAATATAGTTTATTATCTATAAATTAGCAATTAAAAATCATCGATGAATTAAATTAATACTGTTCCATTATTTTTAAAAATCTTGCACATTTAAAAAAAAAACGTCACCGACCGGGACTCGAACCCACTATCCTTCAATCCGTGAATTCAGCACTTCTGATCCTCAAATAATTATTTTTAAAAAAAATTAACGCTCTGGGAAATTTTTTTTTTTACGAATGTTTCCGGCTTCGTAGTCCGGACGTTATTCCGTCGAAATTAATTTTTTTCCTACCTGAGATTTTAACTGAGACCTACCTAACGACCTACCTAGCGACTGACACGCTACCACTACGCTATTGATTCCTTATGACTTTTTCGTATTTAAATGACATAAGTCTACAAGTTCTAATGGAAAAGCGCTGTCTCACCGGGTTGCATAGAACAGCGTGATATTCAGTAAAAAGGTGATATACAGTGAAAAAATGTATTCAATTGTTAAATAACAAATGGGTTTCATAAGAACTAGGTAAATTGAAATTATAAAATTCGTTTGTGGAATATTGAAAGTCTGAGCAGGACAAGATGGTGTAGAAAAAAATACAATATTCATGTGATCAATTTACTCAGGGTACTTTAGTTAACAATTACATTTATCAAGATCTATGTAGAGTTCAAAAATGAAAATTGTTATATGGGATTGTGAGACGATTTGCAAGGTAATAGTAAGTGAAAATTTTACTCACCTGTTAATTAACAATTGAGTTTAAAATAACTGCAGGCAATTAAAGTTTGAAAATTGATATCTCGAATCTTCATATTCTCAATAGAATACTATACAAAAACCTTAATATTTATATAATTAATTCACCGTTTTCACGTTAGTTAACAAATATATTTCTCGAGAACCACGTGTAGTTTCAACATCAAATTTTTTATGTAAGACTGTGAATTTTATTTAATATAATAAATACATGTGAACGATAACAATTTTATTTAAAAAAAATTAATTAAAAAATGGGTTTCATAAGAACTAGGTGCATACAATTATAAAATTCATTTGTGGAATATTGAAAATGTGAGCAGGACAGGATAGTGTAGAAAAAAATATAATATCCATGTAATCAATTTACTCAGGGTACTTTAGTTAACAATTACATTTATTAAGATCCATGTATAGTTCAAAAATGAAAATTGTTATATGGGCTTGTGAGGCGATGCGCAAGGTGACAGTAAGTGAAAATTTTACCCACCTGTTAATTAACAATTGAGTTCAAAATGACTGCAGACAATTAAAGTTTGAAAATTGATATCTCGAATCTTCATATTCTGAATAGAACAGAATTATGTATACAAAATCCTTAATATTTATATAATTAATTTACCTTTTTCACGTCCCTTAAATATATTTCTCGAGAACCACGTGTGGTGTCAGCATCAAAATTTTTATATAGACATGTAAGACCGTGAATACGGCGATATTAAGTTGAGGCATTGGATATAATTATTTTCCTATTTTCTATTTCAGTATTATATTTAATATTTTTTCGCATCTTGCAAATGTAATTGTACGTGTTGCTGAAATAGTATATTGTGCATCAAGGGCGTAAAGTGGGCTTTTTAGACCGAGTACTGCAACCACACGAGGTCAAAAGCCCACTTAGCCCTTGCATGGTGCACACTATATTTTTTGTTACACATGTACTGATTTCTGCGTTTTTTATCCTCATGTATTAGTCCAGTCAAATGGTGCCTCAAAACCCTCACGGAAAAAAACACTCGATTTTTGAGTGTATATCCTCAAAATTGAGCGTTTACACTAAATTTTGGGTGTAAATATTGATTTTTGGGTGTTTACACTCTATTTTTGAGTGTATATCCTTAAAATCGAGCGTTTACACTAAATTTTTGGTGTATCTATTGATTTTTGAGTGTATACATTCGTTTTTTGAGTGTGTATTCTCAAAATTGGGTGTCGATTCCGATCGATTCGGATTTTTTTCAGTGTTAACTCTTAACATTCAGTGTAAATCTACAATCGTTGAGTGTAAACACTTGCTTATTGAGTGTGAAACCTCAATGTTGAGGATCAACACGGAAGGATCAACTCCAAAAGTTGAGAATCGACTCTCAACTTTAAGTTTTTATTTGAACATTGAGAGTCAACACTCTCATATAGAGTGTCAGACCCTGAAAACACTCAGATACTGAGTGTTAATTTTCAAAGTTGGGAATCAACACGAAATGTTGAGAAGCGATCCACCGGATCCACCGGATGTTATAAAGAAATGACTTTTAATTCACTGTGTTCATTTACAACAGAATAGAAAGTTATCTCATTCTATTATCAATTGCGCACCCTAAATCTTTGAGTGCTGTGATCATATAAACCTTCCGAAATATTTTTAATTAAAGTCAGTTACTTCTCACTCGTTATTCTCTGAGCTTTATTCATTCATCAGTCACGTAACTCATTATACATTCACACTCTTGTTTGAATTTAACTGGTTTGAAATATAGTTTCACTTATGTGACCTTTTAATTCTTACGCTCGGGAGGATCTCGCATCTCCCAGATCATTGCATGCTGATTTTTATGTATAAAAAAACCAGGAGTCTTTAAACTAATTTTTTCAAATTACAGTGTATTATATATACTTTAAAACTGTGCGAAACAAAAAAAATATAAAACTATGTTAAACAAGAAACTATAAAACTATGTTAAATAAAAAATATATTAATTGCGTGCAATAAATACTTCATTTCTGAAATTTAGGAGATTCAAGTTTGTTTTACGTTGATAGTTAATTCTCAACTTAACTCTCAAAATGAGAGTTAACCCTATAAACTTGGGAGTTAACTCTCAACTTGAGGGTTAACCCTCGAGTTGAGGGTTGACCCCCAAGTTGACGATTAACCCTATATTCCAGTGTTTACGCTCAATTTCAGTGTTAACTCTCAAGTTTGGAGTACGAAATTATCATCAAACTGAGTGTCCATTTGGGTGTCGTTTTGAGTGTTTATTCGGGTGTGTTATTGAGTTTTTTCCGTAAGGGAAGGGGTCCTCTGTGCATTTTGGGTAGGCAGCGATTTTTTTTTTTCATTTTGTAGGGGATCAGCCATGAGTGTAAAACTCAGTTTCCGGGATTCTAGCAGGTGAGGAACGACCGCCATCTTGAAATTAAGGGTGTAAATATTTTTTTAAATTTATCTCCGTAACCATGAAGCTGACAAAAATTGTGTTAAGAGCTTATTTGTACCTGATAAAATTATCTACAACTTTATTCTATAACTTCTTGCGCTAGAGTTAATAATAAAAGGGTTATAAATAAAAAAATATGATAAATGAGTAGGTAAAATTCTTTGAGGCCAGATAATTAAATAATTAAAAATCTTACAATAAAAATACCTCTTACCTTCTTTATGCAGCATTTCGTAACAAACAATTTGACCGATTTAATTTTTTTATTTGGTTTGTTTTTCTTTGATTTTTTAGCGTTGTGATAGTCCAGTGTCAAATGGTGAAACTGTGCAAAACCAATGAAAATCAAACCAAATAAAAAAATTAAATCGGTCAAATTGTTTATTACGAAATTCAGCATAAAAAAGGTAAGAGATATATTTGCACTGAGCGTTATGAGTATTTGATATAATGTGTAAAATTATGATTCTGGAGGATTTCGAGGTTCAAAATGGGAGCTCGAGAGTGGGCCGGACGTTATGAGTATCAAAGCGGGTGCTAAATCATGAAACCAGAGGACTTGGGAGGCCCTAAATGGGAGCTCGAGCTCGAAAAGTATAAAAGAGGCTTTAAATGGATGCTAATTTTCGACTTTGGAGGACTTGGAGGTGCAAAAGAGGAGTTCGAATGGGATATAAATGAGATATCAAATGGGATATAAGGAGGATGTGTTTTTGATGCTAAGAGTATTAAATGAGGCGCTAAATTTCGACTCGGGTCGACATTAGATTGCACTCCTGTTAACGTATCTAATTGTTTTTAAGACGTTATTATGATGTTGAAATAACCATAACATGTGTTTATCTGATGAAAACGAAATGTTGTTTTAATGTTAATTTTTCAACATATTAACATAGTCAACACTCAACATTAATGATGTATGTTGAATTAACATGAATTTTATAGTGGACCTTCTGGGACATGCATATAATGTTGAATTTAACATTTTTTTTCTAATAACCGTGTGCGCGTTGCGAGTATACAAGTAAAAATTTCTATTTGTGGACAGCAATGCAACTGAAATGACAATAGAGACTTGGCAATTTACACAAATAATATTCTTTGTAACAAGACGAATTGATCAGACTATCTTTTGTTCCGGGGATGGTTTTTATTGGTAAAAAAAATGTGGCGTATAATGTCGGTCCTACTGCGCGCTGCGTGTATGTAATAATTCGTGACTTTATATGCGACAAAAAAAACAAAAGTGAATGTCGGGAGAATGATAATAATCGATATAAGACGAAAGCAAGAGAAAAAAAAATACATATGCGAAGAATTTAAAAAAAAACAGCCATTATTGAAGCTGAGAAACATTAGCCTAGAGTATTACGTGGAGAATTTGTTTGCGCTCTTTTTACGCTCGTGTGGTCCCAGATTACAGCGAGTTTGACTTAATCGCCTCAGAGAGGTCGTTCGGGTTGGTGTTGAGGTCATTAGCAGAATGAATATATCGGGATGCGCTATCTCCGCACCAGAATATCCTTTGTTCCAACAAATCAGAGTACGGACTTCGAGAAATAATTTTTTCTTCCGTCGATTCCAGCGAATCCATACGTTAGCGGGACTTTGATTTCGAAAAACGAACATTCTGAATATCGAAAGCAAAATTCGTATGCGCCATATATTTTTTCTACCTTACGTATAAATAAACTTCAAAAAAGTTTAAAGAAATGGAGGACAGTTAATGAAATACAATGGCCCCTCCACAACAATACAATTTTCTGCACAATGTTTTTTTCAACGAAAAATAATTACTGTGAAAAAAAACATGAATAATGCATCGGAGTCTCATTACTCATGATTAAAATAATAAATAATGGATCCATGGCAACTTCGACAATAAATTGTAACGTTTTGATAGCGAATCTCGCGTGCAACTTAAATTTGCAATATGTTATCGCGAAATTTGGATTACAAGTTACATTCGTAATCCATAATTAAGATGTTTCGATTCAAACAAACATTCTCACATTCTAATCGAAATATTTTTTTTAGAAATCCGATTAGTAATTTTACTCGCAAAATTCTCTTTTTTCCATTAGGTGTTATGGGATATGTGTTACTATTATACACAGTGCGTATGATTTAAAAACGACGTGTGAACGTAATACGCACATTTTTACTCGCGGTCTGATATGACTATCTCACAATGTGAGTTTTAATGTACCATGAGAGTAAGAAAGAAGGAATATGAAAGAATAAAAAATCAATTATGAATATGAAAAACATGAATAATGCCTTATAAAAGAATGGCTCTCTCGCCCACTTAGGTGTGCAAGCGTATTTTTTATTGTTTCAATGTATCTAAGTTCTATTGTAACTTCTAAGTACTTCTTGTGCTTCTGTGTACTTCTAAGTGCTTCTTGTAACATATCTAAGTTTGATTGTAACTTTTTTGTACGTTTTAAAAAATTTCAAAATTGACCGATTTATTCAATTTTTAAATTTGACATTATTAAGTTATGCTTAATGGAAAATAGAAGGCAAGACACATATTTGAGAGGCTGGAGGAACGCAGTTTTGTATGGCCCACAGTAACGGAAGCTTAGTTTTCAAAAAAACCATTCCAATACTAGCACTATTGGAAACATTCATATTTTTGACAGATTGTAACGCAGTGAAGAAAATTTCACCAGTAGCTTTCCGAGGCGCATACAGTCATGTCCAGTCTATAGTCCATGCTCTTGTAAAATAAAACAAATTGAAAAACCCAGTGACGCGGTAAATCACGCATTAACTTGGTCAGAGTACAAAAAATATCATACTACCTTAAAGTATTTGATATCTTGTTCGCCTGATGGCCTCATCAACTCTATTTCTACTGGATATGGAGGTAGAATTTATTATGTACTATTGTTCGAACAATGCGGTATACTGGAAAAACTTCCTAAGAAAAGTGGCGTTACGGCAGATCGTGGCTTCAAAAATATACAATATATAATGGGTAAAGTGGCACTTTTAAGGCCGAGCGCCATGTTTTCAGTACGAGTCGTAGACGAGCGCGTGAGGTGAAGACGAGTACTGAAAACATCAAGTCTTTTAAAGCAGTTCGTGCGCGACCGCGGTGGCGGGAAATAATCGTGAACGTAAGCACGGCGAAGCACGGTGAGAGGGCACGCATCATAAAACAAGCAAGAGTCGGTCTGCTTCAGAGGCTAGAAAATTGCGTTTTTTAATTATGCGGTACGATAAATAAATTTAAGTTTACGATATTTTACGTTTACGGTACGTAAGTTTTCGGTAATTTAAGGTACGGTAAATAAATTTAAGTTTTCATCGCAATCTTCGATAATTTTTGTTGCGTTGATCCAGCAAAGTTTCATTTGCTGATCTAGTTTTTAAGTATCAGAATTTTAAAAGAGTAAAACACTCTAGCTTCGTTTGTCACATTGGGGCCTATACCCACTTTGTTAAATTGGAAAAGTTTACGAGCATATTTATATCGCCGAAACCAAACGGTGAAAAAATCCAAAGCTTTGCAAACATGCTGCAAGAACCTCGATATTTCCGCTTATCGTACTTTTATCAGTCTATCTAGATTTGTCGAGATTGCAGGAACCACCTTAAGGCGCGAGGCCTTAAAAGGCCTACATCCGTGGTGCAGACGGCACTTTACACAACACACCATGCTTTCCGAGCTTCTTTATTGGGAAGCTGTTATGCCCACAGAGACTGTGTCTGGAGAACCGCGGGGGGTCCAGGTGGTGCCGCCCCCCCCCCCCCCCCCGGGCGGGGTCAAGGGGTGGACCCCCCAGGGAAACTCAACGTAGTATTTAAATATATAGATTTTAAGAGATAAATTTATAGATTTTAACCCTTAACTGGCACTATGTGTCCAGTAGACCCGAACGTTTTTTTCGAGCTCGAATTAATTGTACTAAATTTTAAAAAATCGACCAAGTGTCGACATCTACCGTTAGTTAGCAAAAATATTCAATACCGGCTGTACAATACACGTTTGAATACGTCGGGTCCAGCAGACCCGTTGTGCCATTTACATTCGAACGCGGAATTGTGCCAGTTAAGGGTTAAATGTATTGCATGTATTCTACAAGTTAAAAAGGAAATAACCATACCTGAAAATTATTGTAATTGTGTGTGTTAAATTTTATTGCTTATACATTTTGTAATTTACATTAATGATATATTTTTTTAGTAAATTTTTTATAACAACGGAACAATTATTGAAAATAACAATTTCCTTTGTTGACGAGATTTCTGCTTCATTATTCGAGCTTGGATGCTCCTCCGATATCGTTTTCGACGTAACAGTTTCCACTTTTCGAAGTTTCATCGCTGGAGCATCGGTATCCCGATGCCAAGGTTGGGCTGAGGCAAAATTCACCGATGACAATACCATATATTATGTCTCCAATTTTTGTTTTTTTTTGTGAAGGATTCCTCGATATGAACTTCTGCAAGACTACTTGATTTCCATCCGCTATGACGTTTTAGGGTTGTAATGTTAGACCCGCTACTTCAGCCACTTTTCAGAATTTTCGGTTTTTTTTTCGACAAAACAGTTTTTTTGTCTGTATTCAGTGGCTCTATTCAATATGAAATCGGTCCGAAAGAAAATCGAGATAAGTTATTTCCGATGTAAAATTGTCTGAACTTTCGATCTATCCAGTCAGAATTTTGAAAAAATACATATTAAAAAGTTATAATTGTTTATTTAACAAAGAACATGAAATTTCAAAATTTTTTTTGGCTTTATCGAGCACTTTCGGATCGAAATTGGTTTAGGATTTTAAAGGTTACGCAAATTTTTGCATCCATGGACCCTAACCTTTAAAATGCACTACAGGGTTTTTCCAAATTCAACATGGCGGCACCCAATATGGCGGCGTAAAGATAAATTTTTTTTGCTTATTCTAGTATTTTTAAATAAAACAACTCGTTCATGATGGATGATCGCGAAAATTAATTTGTGGGGGTTTTTTGAGTCGCTGATAATGAATCTGCTATTAATTTTTCAAAATTCAAAATGGCGGATCCCATATGGCCGCCGAAATTTTTCAGAATTGTTTAAATATAATGAAAATTGGTATACGGGGGTTTTCGGCGTCGCTAATTATGAATCTGCTATTAATTTTTCAAAATTCAAAATGGCGGATCCAATATGGCTGCCGAAATTTTTCAAAATTGTTCAAATGGTATGAACATTGGTATACGGGGGTTTTCGGGGTCGCTCATTATAAATCTGCTATTAATTTTTCAAAATTCAAAATGGCGGATCCAATAGGGCTGCCGAAATTTTTCAAAATTGTTTAAATTCTATGAAAAATGGTACTTGGTGTTTTTTGGGTCGTTGATGATGAATTTGCTACTCGTTTTTATCAAATTTGAGATTACAGATTCAAATCGATGACAAAACCGTTCTTATGTTATAAAAATTATAATGTAGGAGTTTTTACGATCATTAGTTCTGAATACATCGTTTTTTAGCCGTGAATTCACGTTGCCCTGCCCTACCACGTGGAGGTAAACGACATAACTAAGGGCAACAATAAAAATGTGTAAAGACTGCAAAGTCCATGTATGTTCCTCATGTTTCTCACTTTCACACAAATAAATTATAACAATAATCATAAAAAAATGTAAAAAAAATATATGTATAAAAAAATATTTAAAAAATAAAAAAAAGAGGCCCTTAGTTTTGTCGTTTACCTCCACGTGGTAAGGCGTCGCTTCGTGTTTGTTCTTTTCATGTCCCCTAAAAGAATTATTTTAGATTAAAACGTGAAAAAAGGAGCGCAGTGGTTCAGTGGGTGAGGCTCTGGGTTCGCACGCCGCGGACCCGGGTTCGAGCCCCACTGTCGACACCAATGGAAAAAGTTTTTATACGTGTTTTTCCTGCAATCCTGGTTGGTTCGGACTCCACCTTAAGAAAAAAAATGCCCAAAATACCTTTCTGTGATTGGTGGGTGGTCGGTGTGCGGCTTTGGAGGACTCCCGTAGCGGTTCTCATCGCTCGGAAGGGGCCTCTTAGCCGTTCACTGACTGACCCACTGAATCACAGCAAAGCAGGGACCTGCATAGGCCGACTCGGGTGACGGCGCTTGAGTTTACTCGCGCGGCCACCAGGGTGAACTAGGTAGCTTCCGACCTGTATCGGCGGTAGGTTTTCTGCAGTTTCCCTCCGTCCACGGCAAATGCGATACAGAGTCAAGGAGGAAATGCGAAGCGGCTGCAGCCGTGGAGCATTGCGGGAAAGGGAGAGAGGAGGAAGGAATATCTCGGTGGAGGGAGAAAGAAGGAAGAATTTGCTAAAAGGGGAAAGACCCCGGGCACTGGCACGGAGATTAAAACGTGAATAAGTCACTTCTCCCTAAATGTGTAACGCCAGGGCTGTAGCTACTTGTACTACTAGGTCCACTTGTACTACTAGGTTACTAGGTCCTAGGGTGTACTACTAGGTCCACTCGATCATCGATATCCGCATACTTATTAAGGTGGAGGCGTATATGTAGCACTTGGCATATGAGTGCAAGAGACATAGCTGCAATCCTTAAAAGTACTTTCTCCCAAACGGTACAACTGATCGGGATAAAATTCACTTAGCCACTTTTCGCCACTATACTGCAGTGGCTAAGGTAATTTCACTCCGATTGGTAGTGTTATCTCGATGAAAGTTCTCGAGGTGCGAACTATAAAAAAAATATTTTCTACCGCTTCATCAATGTTGAGAATGACTCTAAACACCAATTTTTTTTGTGTCTAGCAGGATTTTAAAAAAAAATACGTATCATTTTTTTTTCATTCAGGTACCCCCCCCCTCCCCAAAATTGTGTTTTACCTCAAAAAAAAAACTGCAAGAAAATAAGAGAGGACTCGCAAAAAATTCTATGAGGTAGTGTCTCAAACGATTTTGCGATTGTTCATTTGATTAATACGTAAGTGAATTATATTCTCACTAATTGCGCGAGGTCAGAACTTCAATCTTTTTAGATTTTCCCATCAATTAAGGTGATGCTTGTACCTTATAACAAAAGAATAATTATTACCGTTATTATAATTATTTTCTGTTTACATTCTGAAAATACGAGGTGTGCATTTTCATACTTTAACTGCCCGTAGTTATTATAGATTTGTTAACTGACAATTAAATATCATTTACAGTTTATATCGCTTTATTCATATAGTCATACAAGCCGATAGAACAATTTTCACGTTGAATCGACTCGTGGTTCGAGTGAATTCAATCGTTAAGTCTCGGTTAGGACCAACCTTGGAACAAGTTAGACAAACCTGGAAAAACATGTGAATTCGATCGTTTTGCCCCGGTTAGACCATGTCCGTGAAGTGAGCAGATCAAGTTACAGAAGATTTAGAAAAATGGAATTCTATTCACATGCAGCCGAGTTCTATAGTTCCTGATACTTTTTAGTAATAGTTGTGGTGATTTTACCCAAAAAAATTCGTATAAAAAAAACATCTGCTAACTTCCCGTAGCAGATAAGTTAGTCGAAAAATGATGAATTCGATGTATTTTGACGAGCCCTAAAGTTCTCTGTGGTTCACGACAATAAAATTTCACAATATAGAATATATACGAAAACAATAGAATTACACGAATTTCATAAATACCATATATTATCATCTACGATCGCGTTCTACTAATAAGTTCTGGGTTCGTTTAGAGTTTAAAGTTGTAGTTCTAGTACTCCTTCATTGATTTCAGAAGAGTTCTAGTTTTTAGTAATTTTCAAATAGTTATTAATAATTTTTATGAACATTCTAGCTGTATAATCGTGATCTGCTGGTGCTTTGAGGTGAGTTCTAGGATCGTTTCAAGTCTTTGGTTTAAGTTCTAATACCCGGGTATAAATTTGGTCAGGCTTGCCTGACCGTGATCAGGCCCTGATCAGGGCGGGCTCTAAAATGGCCATAATCAGGCAGCCCTGAAATGGCCCTGATCAGGCGTGCTCGGGAATAGCCATAATCAGGCAGCCCTGAAATGGCCTTGATCAGGCATGTTCTGGAATGGCCATAATCAGACAAACCTGAAATGGCCCTGATCAGGCGTGCTCTGGAATGGCCATAATCAGGCAGCCCTGAAATGGCCCTGATTAGGCGTGTTCTGGAATGGCCATAATCAGGCAGTACTAAACTGGCCCTGATCAGGCGTGCTGTGGAATGGCCATAATCAGGCAGCCCTGAAATGGCCCTGATGAGACGTGCTCTGGGATGGCGATAATCAAGCAGCCCTTAAATGGTCCTGATCAGGCGTGCTCTGAAATGGCCTTGAACAGGCAGCCTGAACTTGTACATCTGTATAAGTGTATACGGTATTTCTTTTATTTTTTATCATATCCTGAAAATTCAGTTCACTGATGATTTATTAATGAAACGTATTTTGGACTTTGGACGGTGAATGAGTAAAGTAGATGAGGAAAATCAATTTTCGAACTTTAATTGCCGGTAGTTATTTTGGATTCAATCGTTAATTAACAGATGAATAACATTTTCCCCTACTATCGCCTTGCATATAGTCTCACAAGCCCATTTAACAATTTTTGTTTTTGAACTATACATGGATCTTGAGAAATGTAATTGTTAACTAAGGTGCACTAAGTAAATTGATTACATGAATATTATATTTTTTCTACACCATCCTGTCCTGTTCACATTTTCAATATTTCATACATGAATTTTGTAATTTCAATGCTTCTAGTTCTTATGAAATCCATTTGTTAAGGTAGTACCTCCACAAAATAGTTAAATTAAGAAATGGTCGAAATTTGGCATACAGGTTATTTAATATGTTATCCGAACATCTGTGCAATTTAAATAAGCTTGACCATTCCGAATCCGAGATATTTACACTCAAAGTTGGCTTGATTTACACGTAACATATGCGCCATGTATGCACGAAGAGTTAGTTATTCATTCTACCGTCAAAACTAACGTTAAGAAGTTGATGAAAAACAAGGAGAAGCCAGAGAGGGATGTCACGAGTAATGTGAAAAAAATTCAGGAAGATTTACCATTTAGTTTTTGAGATATTGTAAGTGAAAGAGGTACGCGCGAGCTGTGAGCGGTCCGACTCTCTCTTGTTTCATGCGTGCCCGCTCACCGCGCTTCGCCTTGCCTACGTTCCCGCTTATTCCCCGCCGCCGGTCGCGGAGGTACTACCTTAATTAAAAATTACATAATTTTTTTCACTGTGGATCACCTATTTACTGAATATCACGCTGTTCATCCATCCTAGTGAGACAGCGCTTTTTTATTAGAATTCGTAAACTAATCGCATTTAAATTCAAAAAAGTCATAAGGAATCAATAGCGTAGTGGTAGCGTGTCAGTCGTTAGGTAGGTCGTTAGATAGTTCTCAGTTAAAATTTCAGGTAGGATAGAAATTAATTTCGACGGAATAACGTCCGGACTACGCAGCCGGAAACATTCTTAAAAAAAAAATCTCCAGCTCGTTAATTTTTTTTTTTTTAATAATTATTTAAGGATCGAAAGTGCTGAATTCGCCGATTCGAGGATAGCGAGTTCGAATCCCGGACAATTACTTTTTTTTTTTTGCAAAATTTACAGAATTTTCAAAAATAATGGAATAGCAGTTTAAATTCGTTTTTCGATTTAATTTCTAATTTATAGATAATAAACTATATTTATTTTGCCAATTTGACCTGCGCCAAATCTAGCTACCTGATCACTACCGTATACGATAGCCTGATCCGGCCCACATGTGGCAGCCTGATCAGGGCCATATGAGGCAGCCTGATCAAGGCCATACGTGGAACACCGTTACCGATCGTGACAGGGCGCTGTCAGGCTGCCCTAACAGCGCCGTAATAGGGCAGTCAGGCAGCCTAATAGCGCCCTCATCACGGCCCTCGCGAGATTTCTACCCGGGTACTCGTACTTCAATTACAGATAAGTTCTGGCCCCTAGTCATTTTTGCAAATTTATCAACAATTTTCATCAACATTTGAACTATACGATCGTGATCGGCTGGTGCATTAGCCTGGCAGAAATTACCAGTGGGCCAAAACTCTTTTGTAATTGATGTAGGAATATTAGAACTATAGTCTGAGACTTGAAACAAGCCCAGAACTCACGCCGATGCACCAGCAGATCACGATCGTATAGCTAAAACGTTAATAACAATTTTCAATAAATATGCAGGAATATTTATTCCTGCAAGGGGCAAGAACTTTTCTGCCATTGATGTAGAAGTCTTAGAACTATAACCTGAGACTTGAAACGAGCCCAGAATTCAGGCTGTTGATAAATATGCAAAAATGACTAGGGGCCAGAGCTCTTCCGTAATTGAAGTAGGAGTATTAGAACTTAAACCTAAGACTTAAAACAAGCATAGAACTCAGGACCAGCAGATCACGATTATGCAGCACCAGCTGCGATTACTCAGCATCAGCAGATCACGATTATGCAGCTATAATATGTTCATGAAAATTATTAATAACTATTTGAAAATGACTAAAAACTAGAACTCTTCTGAAATCAATGAAGGAGTACTAGAACTACAACCTTAAACTCTAAACGAGCCCAGAACTTATTAGTAGAACGAGATCGTAGATGATAGTATGGTATTTATGAAATTCGAAATAAATTTATGAAAAAAACGTTTTGTCGATTTTTAATGGTAGAACTACTGATGTGAACCACAAATTATTATATAGGGCTCGTCAAAATGCATCGAATTCATCGGTTTTCGACGAAATGATCTGCTACGAGAAGTTAGTAGATCATTTTTTTCCAATTTTTTTTTGGTAAAATCGCCAGAACTATTACTAAAAAGTATGAGGAACTATAGCACTCAGCTGCATGTGAATAGAACTCCATTTTTTATCTGCTGGAACTTGATCTGCTAACTTCACGGACACCGTTAAACCCAACCTTGGCACAATTTCCACAAGCCTGGACAAAATTAAGTAAAATTGATCGTTGAGCCCCGGTTCGGCCTAATCTTGATACAAGTTGAGCAACCCTGAACAAAATTAAATTACAGCTGTAATTTGTAATTAACAAAAATCAACTACAAATTAAAATTTTATTTTATAATTGAAAAGGAAATCAATTACAAATTACAGTTGTAATTGATGTCTTTTTTCGAATCGGTTACGAATTACAATTGTAATTGGCACTTTTTCGAATGAATTACAAATTACAAATGCAATTGAAATAGTTTTTTCGAATCAATTACAGATTACAAATGGGCCCCCCCCCCCCCCCCTAAGATGGCGAACGGGATAAGTGTGACGCCGGGCGCGGTGAGAAAAAGTGAGGGAAAAGACTGGTTAAAAGTAAGAGAAAAGTGGAAAAAACGCAGTGTGAAGCGAAGTGAGTGGAGAGACATGGAAAGGAGAAGGAAAAATAGGTGGAAAGGGGTGGGTGAGAGTGGTAAAGAAAAGTGACAAGGCTGCCCGAGTCGAAATTTAGCGCCTCATTTAATATTCTTAGCATCAAACACATCCTCCTTATATCCCATTTGGTCCTCGAACTCCTCTTTTGCACCTCCAAGTCCTCCAAAAACCAAAAATTAGCATCCATTTAAAGCCTCTTTTATACTTTTCGAGCTCGAGCTCCCATTTAGGGCCTCCCAAGTCCTCTGGTTTCATGATTTAGCACCCGCTTTGATACTCATAACGTCCGGCCCACTCTCGAGCTCCCATTTAGGGCCTACCAAGTCCTCTGGTTTCATGATTTAGCACCCACTTTGATACTCATAGCATCCGGCCCACTCTCGAGCTCCCATTTTGAACCTCAAAATCCTCCAGAATCATAATTCTACACATTATATCAAATACCCATAACGCTCAGTGCAAACCAGAGTCGAAATTTACCTCCTCCTTTAGAACCTCGAAGATCCTCTTTTCGAGGTTTTGAGAGGGCCTACACTGTAAAAAAAAATGGTAAATTCAACTCGAAAACGATTGAATCAACTCATTTCTAGAGTAACATATGGCGAACCACATTTTCGAGTTGATTCAACTCATATATAGCGCTGTTTTAACCACAATATGTAGCACGATAAACTCGATTTGTGGTTGTCTCAACACGAGATGTGACTGGTTCGACAATATATCTATTTGATGTCACTCATTAGTATGGTTGGAACAGCTACATTTTTAGTTGACTGAACTCGATCTGATGGTACAATTAACTCGATTTGTGGCTCTTTCAATCAAAAATAAAGTCCATGTACGCAGAAATATAGTTCAAGCTACTAAATATTCGGTAGAACGAGCTCGATTTGTGGTTGTTTCAACTCGCGATGTGGCTCATTCAACCTGATATTTATTTGATGTGACTTATCAGCATGGTTAAAACAGCCACATTTTTTGTTGATTGAACTCGATCCGATGGTATATTTAACTCGATTTGTGGCTCCTTCAACCAAAAATAAAGTCCACGTACGCAGAAATATAGTTGAGGCCACTAAATATTCGGTAGAATGAACTCGATTTATGTTTGTCTTAACTCGCGATGTGGCTCATTCAACCGGGTGTACATTCCGCGTTTCTTAAATTTCGAGCTTCAAAATTAATAAAAAAAAAATTATAATGCATTTATCGCGATAACAATATAACAGAAATGATATCACACGAAAAAAAAAAGTTCTCCGTTGATATTCACTCATTACAGAATTTCTGTCTGAGCCGGGATTCGAACCGCCTACCTACAAGTTTCCTACCTAATGCCTGCTTACTAACCCGGGACGCTACCTATTGCGCTATCGACTACTATTGAATTTCGTTCATCAATTTTCCGATATACGCTGCATGCTGGCTCACACTTACAAAATTGAATGCGTCATTACCATTACCATTTGACGATTTTGATTAGTAATAGAATTCATTTTCACACAACTTTGCTAGTTTTACATTTATATTTTTTATTTATATTTTGAGTTTCGATTGAACTTTTAATCGAGTCGTTCCACCTCTTTTTCGTTGAAATGACGACGCATAGTAATCGGATAAACCACAAATGTAGTTGAATCAACATGATATTTGGTTAAAAGAGCTGGTTATAGAGTTGTTTCAAACATCTGTGGCAGTACGATGAGCCACATAAAAGAGTTGTTTCAACATCAATTGCGATAAATAGAACCTCATAATGTAGTCGATTGAACTTTTAATTGAGTCCTTCCAACTCTTTTTCAGAGTTAAAATGACGACGCATAGTAATCGGATAAACCATAAATGTAGTTGAATCAATCTAATATTTGGTTGAAAGAGCTGCTTATGGAGTTGTTTCAAACATTTATGGTAGTAGAACGAGCCATATAAAAGAGTTGTTTTAACATCAATTGTAATAAATAGAACCACACAATGTAGTCGATTGAACTTTTAATCGAGTCCTTCCAACTCTTTTTCAGAGTTAAAATGACGACGCATAGTAATCGGATAAACTACAAATGTAGTTGAATCAACCTAATATTTGGTTCAAAGAGCTGTTAATTGAGTTGTTTCATGCAAGTATCGTAGTCGAACGAACTGCAGAAAAAGTTGGACCAACTATTCTGTTGTGAGTGATTCAACTCTGAAATGAGTTCGGTCAACTCGTTAGGTGGCTGTTTTGACCGAATATGTTAACGCCATTTCAGAGTTGAAGCAACTATTCCATGTACATGCTTTAACTCGATATTCGGTTGACCCAACTCAATTTGAGTTGTTCTAACTCATTTTTTTCAACTCGATTTCTCGAGTTGAATTTACCATTTTTTTTTTACAGTGTAGCGACTGACACGCTACCACTACGCTATTGATTCCTTATGACTTTTTCGTATTTAAATGACATTAGTCTACAAGTTCTAATGGAAAAGCGCTGTCTCACCGGGTTGCATAGAACAGCGTGATATTCAGTAAAAAGGTGATATACAGTGAAAAAATGTATTCAATTGTTAAATAACAAATGGGTTTCATAAGAACTAGGTAAATTGAAATTATAAAATTCGTTTGTGGAATATTGAAAGTCTGAGCAGGACAAGATGGTGTAGAAAAAAATACAATATTCATGTGATGAATTTACTCAGGGTACTTTCCCAGGTAACAATTTAATCTTTTGACATAAATGTGACGTCTATACTGTGATGATCCTAATACGTTCATCTGTGAACGTAATCGTTACGTAATAAAGATGGAACTAACGTCTCTGAAACGTAACCTCCATGTAACGATAACTTGTCACAGCCATGTAAGCTTGTTACGTAAAGTATATGTTATGGTGTCACTGTGATAATGCTGTCCATAGAAATGATGTAAGCGATACGGAACCATTTGTACGTAACGTGTATGGAGCAGTGCAACATATACTTAACGTAATGTGTATGGAGCAGTGTAACATATATGTAACGTGTATGGAGCAGTGTATCATATACGTAACGTGTATGGAGCAGTGTAACATATACATAACGTGTATGGAGCAGTGTAATATAACGTGTATGGAGCAGTGCAACATAACGTGTATGGAGCAGTGCAACATAACGTGTATGGAGCAGTGTAACATAACGTGTATGGAGCAGTGTGATATATACTTTACATAATATTTGCGGATTGAAGTGTGACGTGTAACTAACATAACGTATGCATGCTGTAACCGTAATCCATCGTATCCATGTTGCAGCGTAACTATTCTTGAGCCTTCCTCAAAAATATGACAGCACGGAAGCATAATTATCGAAATTATCACTTACAATAAAACTTATGCTTGTCGAGATTTTCGGTTTCTTAAATTTTTCGTTATTTTTATACAAATTCACTCCTTTGACCGAGTCATAATAGTTAAGCTGACGACTCTGGGCTTGAATAAAAAAGATATCAACTTACCTAATATACGTATATAATTTGAAATTGGTATTGAAATCATAAATAAAACACACGACACGTGAGCATAATGCTGTATGCTTCACTTATAGGAACTTGCGGGCAGCAGGATTATGTTCGAGGTTATGTTTACATGCTGTCACTTTTAACCCTCTGTGGTCACATCTCTGTAGAATAACTTATTGGTCACACACGGGTAAAATTTACCCTGCCAAGTTTCAAATGTGAAAATTATCAGTCCGATCGGGATCGAAAAAATGCTAAAAAATGAATAATCTAAAACATGTGCCAAAAGTTGGTATGTCAAAATTCAAATCACAAGGTGTTGAAAAAAAAGTCGTAAATAGATATTTTGATTTAAAAAATCGAATCGTGGAAAAAACAATACTACAGAATTTCACATTTTATTTTGTTTTAACGAAAAAATGATGAATCGTATAAAAAAAACAATTCTCTTCTATTGATATACTCTCAACACTATTTGATAGCTGTTTAATCAGTATTTCGTATTAATGAGACGATTTTTATTTTTCGACACAAAACGATGAATTGTGAAAAAAAACATAATATTGATTTGACAAATTTTCGTTTTTGATAAAAAAAAATGCTATATCGTGGGAAAAAACACAATTCTCTTTCATTCATATACTCTAAACACTATTTAATAGCTGTTCAATCAGTATTTCTTTCGAAATACACTAACATAACCTCTTGATCGGGGAGCGATACGGGGAAAAAAACACAATATTAATTTGACGACTTTTCGTTTTTGATAAAAAAAAATGTTATATCGTGGAAAAAAACACAATTTTCTTTTATTCATACTCTAAACACTATTTAATAGCTGTTTAATCAGTATTTATTTCGAAATACACTAACGTAACCTCTTGATCGGGGAACGATACCACTATGAAGGCGCACATATAAGTATATAATTCTTTTTTTTTCACCATTTCTGCCCCAAAAAGAGAAAACGGAACGAAATTATTCTAATAACACAGGACCATAAAAATATTTATATAAGGATATTAATTTTTTCAAGATACACCGGTATCACCGGTATTCACGTCACTTCAGCCTTTCAGCCTGGTGTCAGAATTTGATGAAACCAACTTCAATGGTAGTCATAGCGCAATGGGTAGCGTCCCGGGTTAGTAAGCAAACATTAGGTAGGAAACTTGTAGGTAGGCGGTTCGAATCCCGGCTCAAGCAGAAATTGTGCAACTGGTAAACATCGAAATATAAGTTTTTTTTTCTTGTTATATTTTTTTTCTCTTTTGACCCTCCATACTCCCAAAATTTGATCAACTCTCGGAGAAAATTGGAGGCTTAAAAAAGGTTTTAAGGAGGGCTGAAATTTCGACTCGGGGTACCTGAAACATCCTAGCGACATGGAGGCCATGTAATTCCGATGACGGAGTGATGCATGATTGCTACGTATCCTCAATGTAACATTGTGACTTCACTGTTCTGTAAAATTTATGCATCAGCAACGTAACTGGCATGCAGCCATTCAACGCGATTGTTACGTAACTGTAGCTTCATATGTGGCGGACATTTTAGAGTGTCTGGACTGCCACATTCACGTTACATACGACATACTTGTTACATTTAAGGAACCGAGTGTAACATAATTGAAATGTATTTGTTACGAAACTGTGTTGCCTGGGTTAGTTAACAATTACATTTATCAAGATCTATGTAGAGTTCAAAAATGAAAATTGTTATATGGGATTGTGAGACGATTTGCAAGGTGATAGTAAGTGAAAATTTTACTCACCTGTTAATTAACAATTGAGTTTAAAATAACTGCAGGCAATTAAATTTTGAAAATTGATATCTCGAATCTTCATATTCTCAATAGAATAGTATACAAAAACCTTAATATTTATATAATTAATTCACCTTTTTCACGTTAGTTAACAAATACATTTCTCGAGAACCACGGGTAGTTTCAGCATCAAAATTTGTATGTAAGACTGTGAATTTTATTTAATATCGAGGGCTTAGCACCAAAAAGGCGTAACCCACTGTTTTTCGACTTTTTATTACCTTACTGCCACAAGGGCGTATCCCCAACTTTAACACGGAAGTTCCATAAGAACAAAATTAATCAGCCTACAGCCAGAAGGGCGTAAGCCTACTACAATACTGCCAGAAAGGCGTAACCCGCAGAGAAAAAAAAGTGGCTTACGCCCGTCTGGCAGATCATTGGTCATTTTTTTCCGGATTTAAATCGCCTGATTACAGCCAGACGGGCGTAACCCTCTTTTTTTATTTTTCGTGGCTTACGCCTTTCTGGCGGATAACCGGTCAGTTTTTTCCGAATTTCGATCGTCTATTTACTGCCCGAAGGGCGTTACCCCAAAAAAGCTGAAAACGTGATGTGTGTAAGATGCTGGCCAGTTTTCCATCTTTCTGGCCAGTTGATGGCCAGTAAACTGTCGAGTTCCAGACTAGGTGTGTAACGCAAATCTGTTCAGTGCCAGTCTTGGCAGACTGACGAGTTGCTGGTCAGAAAAACTCGGCAGTTGCTGGTCAGGAAACTATTTGCTATTTGCTAATATTTTTTAATGCGAAATATAAACAAAAACGAAATATATCATTTGCAAAATGGTTGCATGCGCATATTTAGTCGTTGTCGCATAATAGTCAAAATTTTAAAATTTTTCAAAATTAAAATTTTTTATTTAATTTCAAATTTTTCAAATTTTTCAATATTTTCAAATTTTTCAATATTTTCAAATTTTAAAATTTTTTAAATTTTTAAAATTTTCAAATTTTTTAAATTTTTCAAAATTTTACACACACAAACACATCACCCTTTCAATTTTTTTGGGGTAACGCCCTTCTGGCAGTAAGTAGACGATCGAAATTCGGAAAAAACTGACCAGTTATCCGCCAGAAAGGCGCAAGCCACCAAAAATAAAAAAAGAGGGTTACGCCCGTCTGGCTGTAATCAGGCGATTTAAATCTGGAAAAAAATAATGAATGATCTGCCAGACGGGTATAAGCCACTTCTTATTATTTTTCGTGGCTTACGCCTTTCTGGTCCTAAGCCCTCGATATAATAAATACATGTGAACAATAAAAATTTTATTTAAAAAAAAATTAATTAAAAAATGGGTTTCATAAGAACTAGGTGCATACAATTATAAAATTCATTTGTGGAATATTGAAAATGTGGGCAGGACAGGATAGTGTAGAAAAAAATATAATATTCATGTAATCAATTTACTCAGGGTACTTTAGTTAACAATTACATTTATCAAGATCCATGTATACTTCAAAAATGAAAATTGTTATATGGGCTTGTGAGGCAATGCGCAAGGTGATAGTAAGTGAAAATTTTACTCACCTGTTAATTAACAATTGAGTTCAAAATGACTGCAGACAATTAAAGTTTGAAAATTGATATCTCGAATCTTCATATTCTGAATAGAACAGAATTATGTATACAAAATCCTTAATATTTATATAATTAATTTACCTTTTTCACGTCACTTAAATATATTTCTCGAGAACCACGTGTGGTTTCAGCATCAAAATTTTTATATAGACATGTAAGACCGTGAATAAGGCGATATTAAGTTGAGGCATTGGATATAATTATTTTCCTATTTTCTATTCCAGTATTATATTTAATATTTTTTCGCATCTTGCAAATGTAATTGTACGTGTTGCTGAAATAGTATATTGTGCATCAAGGGCGTAAAGTGGGCTTTTTAGACCGAGTACTGCAACCACACGAGGTCAAAAAGCCCACTTAGCCCTTGCATTGTGCACACTATATTTTTTGTTACACATGTACTGATTTCTGCGTTTTTTATGCTCATGTATTAGTCCAGTCAAATGGTGCCTCAAAAGGGGTCCTCTGTGCATTTTGGGTAGGCAGCGATTTTTTTTTTCATTTTGTAGGGGATCAGCCATGAGTGTAAAACTCAGTTTCCGGGATTCTAGCAGGTGAGGAACGAACGCCATCTTGAAATTAAGGGTGTAAATATTTTTTTAAATTTATCTCCGTAACCATGAAGCTGACAAAAATTGTGTTAAGAGCTTATTTGTACCTGATAAAATTATCTACAACTTTATTCTATAACTTCTTGCGCTAGAGTTAATAATAAAAGGGTTATAAACAAAAAAATATGATAAATGAGAAGGTAAAATTCTTTGAGGCCAGATAATTAAATAATTAGAAATCTTACAATAAAAATACCTCTTACCTTCTTTATGCAGCATTTCGTAACAAACAATTTGACCGATTTAATTTTTTTATCTGGTTTGTTTTTCTTTGATTTTTTAGCGTTGTGATAGTCCAGTGTCAAATGGTGAAACTGTGCAAAACCAATGAAAATCAAACCAAATAAAAAATTAAATCGGTCAAATTGTTTATTACGAAATTCAGCATAAAAAAGGTAAGAGATATATTTGCACTGAGCGTTATGAGTATTTGATATAATGTGTAAAATTATGATTCTGGAGGATTTCGAGGTTCAAAATGGGAGCTCGAGAGTGGGCCGGACGTTATGAGTATCAAAGCGGGTGCTAAATCATGAAACCAGAGGACTTGAGAGGCCCTAAATGGGAGCTCGAGCTCGAAAAGTATAAAAGAGGCTTTAAATGGATGCTAATTTTTGGTTTTTGGAGGACTTGGAGGTGCAAAAGAGGAGTTCGAGGACCAAATGGGATATAAGGAGGATGTGTTTTTGATGCTAAGAGTATTAAATGAGGCGCTAAATTTCGACTCGGGTCGACATTAGATTGCACTCCTGTTAACGTATCTAATTGTTTTTAAGACGTTATTATGATGTTGAAATAACCATAACATGTGTTTATCTGATGAAAACGAAATGTTGTTTTAATATTAATTTTTCAACATATTAACATAGTCAACACTCAACGTTAATGATGTATGTTGAATTAACATGAATTTTATAGTGGACCTTCTGGGATATGCAAATAATGTTAAATTTAACCCGCGTTGCAGGGATGGAATATGGTCATGTTATCATAATCGGGTAAAAATATGGTTATTTCAATTTATAATAAATAATAATAATAATAATATAACAGAGTGCAATTTTATTGATTCTCTCACAAGATTCAGGTATTTCCGTACGTTTGCAAGCCACTGGTCTAACGTGAATTCCTAAAATAGCAGCTAATAAATAAAACCGCCCGGAACTTTATAGCGTTGCCATATATTGCTGTTCATAAAAAGTAAAATAGCAAAAACTACGGGATTGGAATTGAAACTTTCGGTAACTCGAAAATTTCGGAAAACGTTATGCTTTTTTACCCTATATCCATGTAATCGCGGAATATAATTATAATATACCGATCGAAAGCTCGATCTTACAACGTCTTTTTCACGATAAAACATGTTAAATTTGTCGACTTTGGGTATACATTTTGGTATACATTTGGGTATACACATATGTAGTGAAAATAGGGGGTAGTGGTGTTTGGGTTTTCTGCAAAAACACTTCTCCATCCATTATTCGTACCGTAACGAAAATTCTGCTTGTGTAATACTCAAGTTGGTCCTCGTATATACTATGTTTAATTTATTTAATTACTTGGCGTCTCGACGCTACCGCGTCTCTTGATCTCGACTATATCGGATTTTAAACTCTTGGGCACACGCTCGTAATTACGATGGTTACCTTTCTATAGTTCATTATAACATAGAATTCCAATAACCAATACGCTTGTGTCTATACAAAAGTCAGCGTCCCTCCTATAACCTCACTCTTGCACCATCATTATGCCCAGACTATACCCAGGCAGCGAAAGTTGCATCAACAATGCGGCACACTCAGTCTGAGTCATAATTTCGAGCCGTTTTTTAATGCCCACGAACCTCTTTCCTTTGTAATGCACGAACCACCGACCCTCTTTCGACCCTACCAGGCCTTATTTTCAAAATTCTGTGCAGTTCGCGAACCTCCGCTAACCCTCCCAAACCTCACATTTCCCTCCGCCAGCCCTCCCAAGCCTCCCATCGCCACTCCGCTAACCCTCCCAAGCCTCACTTCGCCACTCCGCTAACCCTTCCAAACCTCTTGCAAACCTACGTAGCCTCTTTTGGGTCCAACGTAGGCGAAGGACGATCTCGATTGAAGACGTTGGTTCCGAAGGAGGTTGTATAGGGTCAAAGCAGAATACTGGGGGGGTTCTTCCAAATACTACTTTTTACTTTTATTAGAATTGGATTAATGTTTTATTATTTCCATAACTCTGTATTTTATAATATAATTATGAATCTAAAAGTTTTTTGTAAAAACGGTCTCCAAAAATTACAACAAAATTCAAGAAAATTCAGCGGATTCTGTTATACTGAACACATAGTATCGGCAATTTTTATATAAGAATACGAATTAAAATTTTTTATAAAAAAAACGCAACTTTCATTCATAAATTACTACCGACCCAGCTGTGTGGAGAGGTTCGCGCACAAAATTCTCGAGCTCGGAGCTCGAGTTGTAGTGGGGGAAGTGCTTGAGCGCGCAACTGGGGAAGGTTTCTTATTACCGGGTTTCTTATTTGGAGGTCGGACTGTATAGAGGAATAGCATTGTAAATTGAAAATGATCTCAAATCCACTGTTTATTGGTACGTCCTCATTATAAAATTATTTACTGCTATTTATATATAAGTACACACATAATGAAATTTATATTTTATACATCGATCATTTCTTTAAGGTCCTAAAGAATGTGCACGATTTAGTCTGAGAAACTTCAAAGAAAAAATCGTCTTTAGTCATGAGAAGGTCAGCAGAAGAGTCTAGGAAAAAATTCTTAAATCAAGAATAATTTTGTAAATTGGAACTTAAATTGAGAATTAAAATATTTTTGATTAAAGAATGATTTTTTTGTGTGTAATTGATTAAATTGCTGTATGCTTCCAAAATGCGCTTTAAAAACATTTATGAGAATCGCAGAGAATTTGTGGTGTCCTGTTATTATTTTAAAAAATAATAATAATGGTAATACTTAGTTCCTTTAACTCCGTACTAATTGATTTCGCAATTAGTGATAACCACCAAAAAATGGAAATTTATGTTTCAAGTTTATTAATAGATATAAAACAAATTTATATATAATATATGTATACAGTGCTCCCCCCCTAACTTTGCGCGCTCGGGGCTCGAGCGCAATGTTACGGAGGTGCCCCACTCTGATGTAAACATATGAAAGCTACAGACTAGATATGTATGTATACCCCTGAAATTAGAAGTATTTCAGTGACGTATACAAAACAACGGCAAAGCGTGGGGGAAGCTATTCCCCTCCAAATGAGGGGAAAAGAAAAGTTAAAGAGGGCAAACTTACGGGAGGAGCACTGTACCAGGATGATTAAAAAATTTTTTTGATTTTTCATGCTCTTATCCCTCAAAACTTGAGCTTTGATGGAAAAAAACATCCCCGCGAAGAGGGATAAGCTCTGTAGCTTAAAGTAGTTCGGCCATCGTATGACTGTAGTCAAGTTGGCAACTCATTTATATCGATTAAATTTACGTCTAAATTATTAATAAAATTAATGAACACTTACATTAATAATATTTTTATCACATAAATGTCATGAAATGCTTTAAAAATATCGTAAAAGATAAAGTTTATACTTTAACTTGACTAGTAAGTGATTGAGTCCGCCATGATTGTCCAATGTTCGGGTAAAGTCGGCTCGCTGCCCCTCTCACCCCTCCGCCCCCCGTGCCAGTGCTGGTGACATATTACACATAACCTAGCTGCGACATTTGTATAACGCGAAAGAAAAGTTATGAAGTAATGGCACCGAGAAAAAGAAATGGTCAGTTCGTTAAAAAAAGCGAAGCTATTCGACGAATTAAAGCGCGTGAGTTAATCTCAAAAATAAATTTAAAAAAATCTATAAAACTCGACCAAAAAGTGAAAATAAACGTAAACAACACTGGTCGAAGAATTGTGGATACAGCTTTTTATGGTTAAAAAATTGATAATTCAAAAGATTATACAAGAAAATTCATGGGTAAAATTTAGTTTATTCGTGATAAAAAAAAAATAAATGTTATTCACTTTTAAAGTTTCTCGAGAATTTAAAATTCCCGCGATTACCGACTCTGCCCGAAGCTTCAATCAGCTGTTCCAGCAGTGCAACGTAAATGCCTGCCATCCGCTTCCGACACGTCGAAAACAAAAGTTCTTTTATGTTTTCTTTTTGAAAAGCACCGTAAGGTCATGTTTTTTTGAAATAAACAGAATCTGCGATAAATTTCCTTTATGGTGGAAACTTTTCTGAGGCTCAACCACCGATTACTTTTTTTACAATTAACATTATTGTGAGTTCTTCCATAAGGTACTGTGTTAAAAATCAAAATTAAAAAATGAAATAATTCGAAATTTTGCCCCGCAAGAGCCCCCCAAAATGTGCTTATTGTAATCAGGGGACTTTTAACTGTTATTCACCGCAAAAATTGATGGACATTTACCGTACTTGCTCAAACAGCCGAACTACTTTAAGTGAAAGCCGCTGTTCATTGGACGTTTTTAATTACAACAGCCAATTAACGTCTATGACGAACTTTTTGGAAGGAAAAATTTGAGACCATGTTGATTGTATTCAGAAAAAACAAATTTCACTGAATAAATGTTTTTTCCTGAATTCTAATTGCTTATAAAAAAATCGAAACAATTTTGGGTTGAAAATTATTTTTCTGACACCATCGTGTTCTGCATAAAAATTTAGATCGAATTTATTCATAATAATAATGTTGCGATTAAAAATTGTTTATAAATTGTCATAAACAATTCGTATCTGGTGATTTTATTTTCGTTGTAATTTTTTTTCTCGACTCAAATACGTACTCCATGGTTCCTTATTATCGTGCTGAAATAGGAAATCATCAGTCTCAGGGAAAATAGTATGTAAGCAAATTTATTCACCTTTAACAATTTTTCCGCTATGATGCAAAAAAAAACGTAAACTAAATAAATAAATGCCATTTTGCGTTTTTTTTTACATAGTCATAATATAAAAATTGTTAAAGGTGAATATATTTGCTTATATACTATCTTCCCTGAGACTAATGATTTCGTATTTCAGCAAGAGAATAAAGAACCGCGGCAGTACGTATTTGAGTCGAGGAAAAAAATTATCATGAAAAAAAATTTCACCAGATACGAATTGGTTATGACAATTTATAAATAATTATTAATCGCAAAATTATTATTATGAATAAAATTGATTAAAGATTTTATGTAGAACACGATGGTATCAAGAAAAAATTTTCAACCCAAAATTGTTTCGATTTTTTTATAAACAATTATAATTTAGGGATAAAAAAATTTATTAAGTAAAATTTTTTTTTTCTTGATTCGAAATCCGATCCTCATGATCTCAAATTTTTTCCTTCAAAAAGCTCGTCATAGACGTTAATTGGCTGTTATTATTAGAAACGTCAAATAAGTGACGGCTTCCACTTAAGCTACAGAGCTCCCTCTTTGCGGGGACGTTTTTTTCTATCAAAACTCAAGTTTTGAGGGGTAGGAGCATGAAAAATCCAATTTTTTTTTTAACACCCTAATATTATACATATAATAGGATCTTTAAGATTGTTTGCAAGGTTAAGAGATGATGGAAAAAGGGGAAAACGAATAATAGTTGATCGAATCAATTCCTTCATACTTCACGAATATTTAATCTTGAAAGAATGGTTCCGTTATTGAAATAATATGTAACATTCATTATAAAACTAGCAAAGTTGTGTGAAAATAAATTCTATTACTAATCAAAATAGTCAAATGGTAATGACGCATTCAATTTTGTAAGTGTGAGCCAGCATGCGGCGTATATGGGAGAATCGATGAAACGAATTTTAATAGTAGTCGATAGCGCAATAGGTAGCGTCCCGGGTTCGAATCCCGGCTCAGGCAGAAATTCTGTAATGAGTGAATATCAACGTGAAACTTTTTTTTTCTTGTTATATTATTTCTGTTATATTGTTATCACAATAAATACATTATGATTTTTTTTAAATTAATTTTGAAGCTCGAAATTAACGATTTATGCACAACGTATGTGCATCTGAGCTTCCTACAACGGCCTAAAGAACGGTATGGAGGCATCTGCAAACGGCCAAAAAGAGGTTTTGGAGGGTCTGCGTGGCATCTGCAAGAGGCCTAAAAGAGGTTTCGAAGGGTGTGCGAAGAATCCGCAAAAGACAAAAAGAGGTTTTGGAGGGTCTGCGAGGCATCTATACGGCCAAAAAGAGGTTTTGGAGGGTCCGCGTGGCATCTGCAAAAGGTCTAAAAGAGGTTTTGGAGAGTCTGCGAGGCATCGGCAAAAGAGCAAAAAGAGGTTTTGGAGGGTCTGTAAGGCATTTGAAAGGCCAAAAAGAGGTTTCCGAGGGTCTGCGAGGCATCTGCAAGAAGCCAAAAAGAGGTTCTGGAGGGTCTCGCGCCGACCTACGAAACCTCTTTAGAGTCTAAATGTTCACTTTCTACCACTTTTGCAGGTTTCGGAGGGTCTAATATCAAAGCTCCCCCGAACGCCTCATAACCCTCTTTTGAGCCTTCATACTCCGCAATTGGAGGCCCGAGAGGTCTTAAAGAGGTTTGAAAATTTCAACTCGGGTATAAATTTTTTTGTATGATGTATAGTTTTCGAATTATACTCAATTGAAAATCGGATATCGTCGATTTTCGCACGTTTTGTATCAGCTGCTAACGTCTAAAGTAAACGCTTTCCAATAAAAATCTACGAAAATTTATGCTTACTCTTATCAACTGACGCAAAATTTTTTCGAGGTTTGAGCCAATTCTGAGAGGATCAGGGTTCGGTTCAGGTCGATTACACGCTCGATGGCATGGACTCTCTTATATGCACTTTCGTCGTTCAGAATGAACGAATCAAGTAAATTCAATCCAATGACAATGGATTTGATAGATTTTCGAAGTAATTGCGAAAACAGTCATAAGAATATATTTTGGAACTGTTGCTGTTTTCCTGCCTGCCAAGAAATATCACGAGAAAGAGAGAGAGAAAGAGAGAGAGAGAGAGAGAGAGAGAAACGCGAAACACAAAAATGTAAGCTAACGCAACGAGACGAAAAAAGTGAGCGTTAAATCGAGAAGATGGGAGGAAAGAAAGGCAAGAGAAGCAAAGCTCGATGCTCGATCACGACTCTCCGTCTCTCCCTCCCGCGCTCCGCGACTCTATCTTTCTCTTATGACTCCTAGCCGGTTGCCCTGCGTTCGCGGTATATGAGGAAGCTACGAGGAAGTGTAGGCCCAGTCGTGTTGACCCCTCTCCCACTCATCCCCCTCTTGCCCCGTACCAAAGCAGCAAGAGCATCTGCCCCTTCCCCGTTAGACGTCGCCATAACCCCCCACACGCAGCTACGGCTCTTGACACCACGGGGCAACTTCGACTATTTCCGTCGGATCCAACGTTGAACCCCACCAATTCAGCTCCCTCACGTCACTCGTCTTCCCGACCAATGAACCGTTAGAGAATATCTGTGCGGCT
Source organism: Rhorus exstirpatorius (assembly GCA_963564615.1). NCBI lineage: Eukaryota > Metazoa > Arthropoda > Insecta > Hymenoptera > Ichneumonidae > Rhorus > Rhorus exstirpatorius. The sequence continues at coordinate 32,105,158 of OY751313.1, forward strand.
TCCACGTCGTTTTAAAGTGGTGGAACGACGAGAGAAAGAGATCGTGATCGAGAGAGAGAGAGAGAGAGAGCTAGAGCGAGCAAGTGAGGGGGCGGAAGAGCATATCGCGGTAAGGGGGAAGCGTAGTAACGTCCAACACTGGCAATAGCACTTCCTAAAGGCAGCTCCCGGAGTTGAGTGACGGCTAGCGGCTCAGTCGCTCGCCAGCCTCGAGACCGTGACGGTGACGCTTGTTCGATTATCTCAAACGCGCGCGCGGCCTCCGTCCCCGCAGTGGTTTCGTAGTCGTCAGCGGCGAACGATTTTTTTTTTCTTTTGTTTTGTTTTTCCTTTGCTTTATTCGGTGAGAAAATTTCATCGTTTTTCATTCTCATCGGCAATTTCATCGTACGTAACCGATTAACATGCTTGTATCATTGCATAATGTTTCGTGGATAAATGTATTGTAGCATCGTATACCATACCGATATAGGTGAGAGACAGAAAGGAAATGAGTGACGGATCGAAAAAATTTCAGGGTTCAAAGAAGACTGACGAAACGGAGCAAGGATATACGTGATTGATTTTAAAAATAATAATAATAATAATAATAAAACATATTATACGTTATTGTATCTACCGGAAAAAAATACCGAACAACGCAAAACGTCACGGTCGATAAATCGTGTAACATCTTCGGATAGTGATAGTTTGCTGGTTCTGTTTTGTTTTATTGTTATTTGTTTTTATTTTCTTCGTCTTCTTGTCTTTCTTCCGTGTTGCAAGCAAATAATGTATTTGAGTGAATCAAATGAGAGTAATTTGAGTAAAAAATAAAAAATAAAAACGTTACGAGCTTGTGCTTACGTTACGGAGACCAAAATAACAAAAAAATATTTTTGAAAAAGAAAGAGACACTGATTCTCGACGACTGTGATATCGGAGCAAGCGATACCTTTTATTCTTATCCTTCCTCGTTATCGTGTATTTCCGGCTGGCGTAGAATACAAAGACGGTATACGCGATAATAACAATAATAATAATAATAATAATAATAATAATAATAATAAAAGTGTCTTTGCGCTCGAAAAGTGAGGGGATCACGGTGTTTTCACGCTATCTTGAGATTTAACTCTCTCACGTGTGCTCTCGTCGCCTATATAAGCACGTTGGGAATAAAACGAAAGAGGAACAAAACGTGTTTCGCGTTATCTCGGACCTATAAGTGCGACGGGCTCGCTGAATAAAATGTGCGCGCGTGTGCTCGTGCGGGTGATTTTTGCTTTTTCTCGTTTCCTCGCTTCCGCATGAGGAACTTTCAAAAATCGAGAGAGGAATAACTTTTTTTATTTTTCTTTCGTTTGAATATCGCGAATGGAGGGGAGCGCAAAGGATTATTATCGAGAATATACACCGAGTTATTGGTTTTATTCTCGCATCGAACATTAGATCACCATCGCTTCCGTGCAACGAAGTGTGAATCACATCGTTTACGACCGATACATACATATACATATGCGTATGTTTATGCATATAATACAGTTTATAGTATTTTTATTCTTTTCTCGACGGATGGATCGATGAACAATCGTGTGTAGTGCAAGTTATATCGCCAATGAGAGTCGGGGCGTCTAGTGACAATCGTTTGAGGATTTATAGACACAGCGCAAAAATCGAGGTAAATTCATGATTTACACCCGTTTCCTCGTTTTTTTCAACATAATTTTCAGAAACGTATTTAAAAAAACAAAAACGTGGGTGATTATTTATACTTTGCCTACTTTTCCGGTTTTTTTTCGACAGAACCCTTCATTTTGGCACTAACAATGATAATCAGGCGGGGGAGCTCGAAAAATATAACCAAAACCCAACCAACCCAACCCAAACCCAAAAAAAAAATCCGAATTTTCGCGGTTTTTTTTCAACAAAGCCCTTCATTTCGGCACTAACAATGATAATCAAGCGGGGGTGCATAAAAAAGTTTGGAAAAAAAATGAAAAATTATCCTTGGTTTTTTATTTAAGCATTAACGATATGCTTAGCAAGCGATCGAACATGAAAACGTGATGGATCCGTAAAAAATTTTTTTTTCCTCATTGGTATAATTTTTTCATTGGTTTTGGTTGGTTTTTGGGTTTGGCTACATTTTTTGGTTTGGGTTTGGGTATATTTTTTGAACGCTCCCGCCTGATTATCATTGCTAGTGCCGGAATGGAAGGTTTTGTCGAAAAAAAAATTGCAAAAATTCGGAAAATGAGTAATTGTCTAGTTTGGTTAATTTTTCGAATTTTCGCGTTTTTTTCGACAAAACCTTTCATTCCAGCACTAACAATAATAATCGGGCGGGGGGACTCGACAAATGTACCCTAACCCAACCCAACCCGAACAGTATATGTCCATACCACTTTGGGGTTGGGTTGGGTTCGGGTATATTTTGCGATTTCCCTCGCCTTGATTATTATTGTTAGTGCTAAAATAAAGAGTTTTATCGAAAAAAAGAAGAAAATAAAAACAACAATACGCGACAATTCGGAAACGTAATCATACTAGACAATTACCAAAAGAACATATAACTTTTTATTACAATGCCCGTTCGATCGTATTCGTTCGCTCAGCCCGGAGATTTCTCATTCGATTCTCCGGTGATCTGTACGTTTTTTTTCTTCTTTTTTATCCTTCCTGCCCAAAAATCGTCTCAACCGTTTTTTTAACTCTCAATGAAGTAAGTATATCGACCCTGAAACGCAAAGTCGCGATGCTCGTGCCGAATTTTAAAACGCCAATTATTATCGACGTTCGAATCACACTCTTTCCACCGCAATGCGACACAACGTTTAATCGAAATTCTGGAATACCGAAAATTTTCATCATTCTCGCAGGAGATCGCATTCAGCGAAAAAAAAATCATAAAACGCGAAGGGTGTGAAAAAAAAGTTTCGCGCATAATGTGCAAGAAAGATGTATTTTTTTTTATGATCAGTAAAAACGATCCGTTATTCATCAGTTGCAGCGTTGAAATAAAAAATTATGCTTTAGAATTTGGAAAAAGAAAAAAAAACAAACTCAAAGTAAAAATCCGTAATCCACTTTTGGTTTCCTTTCGCGTTAGCTCATAACTGCTCGTTACGGCATAGGGTATCCAGCGTAAGGAGGCAATTTACATATATGGCAAGAGTACTGAAAGTCAAACTCGAAAAGTCACTGCGAGCGTAATATTGCGGATATTTTTTTAATGTCTGAAAAATTTTCACGATATGCGCCAAACGCCAAAAGTGATATTCGATGAGAACTTTAAGCACATCGCGATTAAATTAAAATCAGGAAAAAATGAACCATTCGAGCGATCTCGAGAACTTTCAGTTTGAAGAATGATAATGCCGAGAAGTTGACAAATTGATGAACCAAAAATTTTGTCGAACAAATCGTCAGAGCTTTTTTTTCTTTTTAGATTAAATGAGTTCGTTGATTTTTTTATTTAAATACGTATGAATTTCTTTTTCTACTCCTCTCTCTTTATTTTTTGAAAATCTTGTTTTCGAAATTTCTATGAAAACATAGTCAAAATTTATGACTCTTCAATCGCTTCTCAAAATTTGAAACAAAAAAAAATATTCGAAAAGAAGAAAGAAATTCTGAAAAAATCCTCACGTATTCAAAAGAATCAACAAATTCATTTTATATGACAAAAAATAAATTTCACTCATGGTTTGTAGAATGAATTTATTTTTTCAACATACTTGCTAATCATTTTTTGGCATTATGATTATTAAAAATATTATCATTAGAAATAAATACCGTTGATTTTTTCAGATTTTTGTCACGCAGCCAAGTACCGAAATTTCAAACTTTTTGTTGGGATACCATATACTTGAAGTATCCTTAAATGTATAGACGTTTCAATTGTGCTAGATTCAAAATCTGCAAATTGTACAAATTCGTGACTCGTGGAGTTTTAAAAATAAGCTTTATTTCTTTACCAAATCCGGTACTAGAGATCTCTCGGACGGGTAAAATTTTGAAAAAAAAAAGTAAACGTAAAACACCACTGTGCGATGCTATCGTGAAGCTTGAAATATAGTTTGAAATTCAAGGAAATTACGACAAACAAGAGACACAGAGAGGCGCGAAATCTCAGTCCATTTTGTCGGAGGGAGATATAACATCGTGACGAATCAAAGAACGTAGAATTTCCTTTCAGGCGGTTCACTTCGGTTTACGGGAGGTGAAAAGGGCCAGCGCAAATCCTATATGCTTATACATGGGCAGACGGCATTGCAGCTAACTGTAAAAATAATTTATCATGAATCGAAAAATCATGGAATTGAGACGAATAACGTAACGGTAAATGGATACACTTTTCGACACTTTAGAATCAATAAAATTTATTTTACATTGCTATAAATGAAAAAAAAAATAGATTTCATAATGGACATAATTTGTAAAGAAGTCTGGCAACAAGACGCGTATTTCTTACGGTTGGAAGCGTCAAGTGTCATAATCATGGGCACCAGATAACAGTCGAGCTATCGAGCAAATTGCACGCTCAACCTAACCTAACTTCTTCGGCTCTACAGCGATGTTGCCGTACTTATCCCCTCTTTATATCCCTCTACTGTGAATAACTATGAATTCTGTGGGTTCATTGAATAGTATTCATAGACTATGTAGGTACACGATCAATCTGATTTTTGCCATGCTGCTTTATGGACCTATACCGTATTTAAATGATATTTTTTAGAAATTTTCTCTACATTTTCTCCGGAATTATAGTGGGGCAAAATCGGAATTTCTGCTCACGCCATGAAAACGCGTGTGTTAAAAGAGCCTCGTTAAACACTAAATTTTCATGTGAATGGTATAGGTTAAAATTTCCGAATAACTCAGGTACATTTCTACAGTAGTAGTGAGTATGAGATAAAAAATTTAGATTTATCTGTGAATTATGCTTTAGCTGGTAAACCTCCCTTAAATAACTGAAAGCCTGTGCGTGCAAAACAAGTACAATTTATGAAACTTTTACTCTCGAACACATGGCACACGGATTTTTCCTGAGCTTGGAAAAAAAAAACATTTTTCTTTGTTATCCAAAACCAACCATGTAACGTTTTTTTTGTTCCCATGGATGGTCGATTGTACTGTTCCAACAGTTTCGTGACGAAAGGACCCTGAAAGAGGAGTTTTGATAGATCGGGTTCTTCAAAAGTTATTGAACCGCTAACGTGTCTCCCAAAATTACCATATAGGTACTTGTAATCATATGTATCTATGTATACATACGCACCGTGGTATTGCGCTAGATACGTGTCGTTTTCGCCTTATTGTGCCACGACGACAACGGAGACGAAAGCACGAGACACGTTCGTGAATCGTGCGTCTGATAACGCGGTGTATTTTTATAGCTCTCCCCTCCCCTTCATGTGCTTCTGGTTTTGATCAATTGTTCGAGAAACCTATATCTATACCTGTATATATATATAAAATATCATTATAAAATTATCATATTCATTATATATTATATTTGCCGAACCCTAGGTATTGTATATATAGCTCTCTGTATTACATACACTCTGTTAAAAATTTCTGTTTGGAATTCAATAGGAAAGTGTATGAAGCAATTAACATATACTTTTTGTGTATTAAAATTCAACGATTTAAATGATTGAATATTAACCCTGCGTGGATCATATGATTTTTGCTAACACGAGATTATATGGGTCGCTTGGGTCAAATATGACCCATATGATCCACGCAGGTTAATAAACGTAGTTTTAAAAATTCAAAACCATTGTCGAATTCAATATTCAAAAAATACATTAAATTTCAAAAATAAAATTTTTAATGTGAAAACTAATATAGGCTATTATATTAAATATATCTCTTGCAAAATGGTTCCATACGTATATTTTGTCGTTGTTATGGGTCAAAGAAGGGTTACACTAGAAAAAAAAATCCTGCACGGGTTACTCGATAGGATTTTATTCTCCTCGACGGGGACTCGAACCTGCGACCTATCTTCTTAATACGCTACCCACTATATGCCATCAACTGCTTATGAACTTTCGTAATTTATGGCATGTATTTGACTCGCCAGTGAAAATTTGATCCGTTGTATGTTGGGAGCTACTCAAGGGATGGTGGTGATTCCGTCTTTCACCCTTGCAATTACGGTAATGAAATTTCAAACACAGTCACTTAAAACTCAAAGAACCCACAATTTGTTTTGAATTTTCAAGATAGTCTTACAAATTTAATACAAAAATATTAATATAGAGTGATAGTTATTGAAAATTCAGTACTTTATTTTTATTTTGAGAACTATACATATAAAATTTAAAGTTTTTATGTATTCATTTCAATTTCATTACCAGAGTTTGTAAATTTCATCATTTTTTGTGTCTTAAATTTCAAGATATTTTTACAGGGTAAATATATAACCACGGCTGTGTACGAAAATCGGTCGATAATCGAAAATCGCGAAATCACGAAAATCGCAATATTTTTGCATTGGTTCATTTAATTGGGAAGCTGAAATTTTTTTTTTCAAGGTTTTCGTGCTAATTAGCAGCAGTCGAGCTAAATAAGCATGAAACAAGCAAAAATTGCTAAGTTTAATGTCACCGTGAGTTTGTAATAATAGTTTTATTATCGCAAAATTTTGAATGGTATCGCGTGATCGCTAAACGCACTGTATTGGCCGGCTAATCGTGACGTCACGCTGTTATACTCTAGCGCGCCAGATTTGACAGCTGTTACGTATTGGGATAGAAACCTATGTCACGTTTCGTCGATGCGTCCGGTGGTTAAGAAAAGAAAAAAAAACAAATAGAAAAACTTCTAACAAACTGAAAAAAAAACAAATAGGAAAACTTCTAACAAACTGAAAATAATATTAGTTGACAGCGCAACTTTTAGACACGTCGAATTTCATGCTCTCATTCATGAGATAAAGTGAGATTAGGTTATCTGTCAGAACGTAATTGCCTTTTTCCTGTCTGCCTTTTGGTCAGTTTTTTGTAAGGTTAGTTATTAAATAAATGATACTTACGTTTATATGTATTATGTATTTAATCTGTATAAACGAATATTTACATCAAAATGATCTTCACAGCAAAAATAATTCGAACGTGAATTAGAATAATCACGTCGAGCTGACTGGAACCACTGTGAGCGACGTTTCACATTTTGTGGCACTGTATCGAACACTTTATCGGGAGTACTTATTGTGGTATTTTTGCACAACGGTACGAAACAAGTTCTGTACGTTTTTATACTTTTTTCAGTATTCATTGCGACAAAATATTACTTTAAACAAGAACGGCTATCCTAATTCTACCATACAATCAGGTTGTTTGTAACATCGTAACGTCACTGATGCTTCGGGTAATTTCGGCTGATTCCGCCGCGTGGTCGGTTTTGTTTAAAAAAGCAAATTTTCAAAAGACTATAACTTTGTCAATATTTAAAATTTTAGAATAAAAAAAAATTACAATTACAATTACATACACAGAATCCATTAGTGGAATAAAAAAAAAACGTTCATGAACCCAATTCATAAAATGAGACTCGGTGGAGAAGGTTAAAGTGGCTATGAAGTATTTGCAATGCGTCGCGCCGACGAAAATCGAACGACGAACAATCCAAGAACCACTGATTATATTAATATTATATTGATTCATCAGAAATTACGATTTTTCTCATCCAAACTAATTTCAATGTAAATGTAAATTATAGTTTGTAACCCTTCATCATTTTACGATCGATTTGTAAGTATATAGGTGAAGAGGTTAGGTTTGGTAAGACTTTCATACTCGACGACCTGTAACATTCTTAATTGGGATACTGAGTTCCAGGTGACATTTCTCGATAATGCTCTTTCGTTTAAACATACGTAACACGTATATGTATGTTGTCTCGAGTCGCTACCGCAACTCTTCTTATACATATGGAGATTACGTCGCGAGAATGCGAAGGGGGTGAAGTGATGTGTGGTTAAGCATCATCAGCAGGTAGAGATTTTGCTTTGACATTACGAGAGAGAGAGAGAGAGAGAGAGAGAGAGAGAGAGAGAGAGAGAGGGAGAAAAGTCGGGTCATCAATCTCTCGCGCGGTCGATCTACCCGCGCACTCGCGCTCGCGCTATCCGAAGATTCACAGGACAATAAGAACGTTCCGAAAACATCGATATAACGTTGATCACCGCAACGATGAGTTCTGGCCCACTACCATGCACTTTTAATAACATTTTTATATTTTACTTTTTTACTCTGTATAATGATTTCAGTATCTGACAAACGAGAATATGCCATTGTTTTTGGAACTTTGCGCATGCACGTATAATACGAAGATTTATCCATCTGGTAAGAATTTTTGAGCTGCGATAATGGTCGTACTTCCGCAATAATGCTGGAGAGTGCATCGCGTGTTTACTCTGAGAACAAACTTGAAATTGCGGTGTTGGAAAAAATTTAAAAAATTTTAATGAAGGTTGACTGTGCATATATAATTTTTGTGCTAATATAAATTTTCAAATTTTGCAATTTGCAAATTGTTTCCATTAAATTTTACAAAGTGCTCAACCCTTCCTCTGCGAGGAACTATACCTGCTTTGTCAATTTTGGTTTCTTCGCAGTGGAAGCATCGAGCATTGTGGGAAATTTGGAGGAAGCAACATGCAAGTTTAAAGTTGCAGCTTTTTCCCTCATTTTTTGTTGCACGTAGTTTCATTATTTTTTTTGAGATTCAGGTTACTAAAACTTTCTGAGATATTCTATGTTTCATAAGACGAACGTACTTTTATGTATCAGCTCGATATTTCACAATTTGGAGATATTAGGCCTATCAGAAACATTTTTCGGAAAATTCAAAATTTCATAACCCTTTCACCGATTCTCGTAAAATTTGATATCAACGTTTCTTGAACGATACTTTATTAATGAATGAAAAATGAGCCGTATATCTTAAAATTTGAGAAAACTAGAGCTGTCAGAAACTTTTTTTTTTAATTCAACATTTCATAAAATATGAACCGTTCAATAGATCTTGGCCAAATTCAATACTAAACGGTCTTTCGATAACACTTCATATGCATGCGCAAAAAAAATTACTCCGATGTCTCCAAATTTACGAAAATTAGAGCGATTACAGACATTTTTCGTAAATCTTAGAATGTGGTGAAATCTCAACCCCCTGAGCAATTTAAACCAAAATTGCAGCATAGGAGGGAGGTTTAATGCTCGAAGCGTGTATGAAATATCAGCAAGATCGGTCAATTCGTTCTCAAGATATATCGGTTTGACTGTTTCGGGCCCTTTAACGGGGTCCAAACATTTTTTTCTAACTGTGATTTCTCATCGTTTTGGCACGTTTTGAATGGATTTGCATGGAAAACTGGAAAAAAAACTTTTCACCATCACACAGCTTCCTCTATGAGGAAGAAAAATTATTCGTTAGTTCTCCATCGGATAATTTTGAAAATACATTACCATATAAAATGACAAATATTTTTAATGGTGTGTATTTTTTTTTTCCTCTTTCTTTTTATCACGTACACGTTATCGGTACGATATTTCATGTAAATCACCCTGGAAGAATATGTAAATAAATTGCCCTGTCAATTTCGTCAGTACCATATGGCCACGACGAGCTCGTTTCAGGAAAATTGCAGAATTAACTGGCTCTCTACGAGGCATCGCACGAGAGGCTGCCACGTGTCGTCATCTTTATTTGCACAGTAGACGACACGTATACATAATGGATCATACACGAATTTGAAAAAACAAAAAAAAACGAGTATCAGCAGGAGTTACAATTTTTTTTTTTTACATGGATATAACATTATGAACATTGATATATTTATTTATTTTTATATTTTTTGCTGTATTATTATCATGCATCGAGACGATAGCGCGTTTCTTTGAATACGAAATGTATGGCACTTGAATATTTTTATATAAATCGATATGCGAACTGATCATGCGTCGCCGCCGCGTACAAGTTCTGAGAATGATGGAAAATTTTTTTTTCGATTATTTCCTCTCGATGTATTTTTTGAATACGAATGATAACGAGACACGTGTTCGTCAATAAGACGATCTATAATATGTTCCAATTAATTTTTTCCCGCATATATGAAATATTTTAACGAACTCCGCATTATTTCCACAAGTGGTCCGGGGCAACACTCGCGGACTGAATCAACCTTATATTGCTTGGTTCGTGAGAAAATTCAACGCAAATCCAACCGCGTTTCAACCGTACTCATATTAATAATTAATCATTAATCGTTTTTACAGACGCGGTTTCAGCTTGACGAAAAATCAACCCGCAATTTCGAAATACTCAACGGTGTTTTGCATCTGCGGGCCTCGGCTTGACCGAAACCCACGAAAATCAAATCATTCGAAAGTAAACGTCTGTCGTTGACTATAAAGATTGCGGTTTCATGAAAAATCACAATCGACCTCCAATCCTGTCCGACACAAAAATATATGGTTTTACTTCGTTCGACTTCGTTAATGATGTATCGGACGTACCTTCCCAACCAAAAGTGACTTTCATCGACAATATTACATACTTCGCATGATAAGATAAAAATCGGAAAAAATTCAACTACAATAAAGACGATAAGAAGATTAATTTTTTATAATAATAATGCCCAAAAGTTACCAATAAATTGTTTAACAAATTGTTAGTAAATGTTTTTTTTGTCATGTGAAATGAATTCGTTGATATTTCTGACTAAACGTGAATTTTTTAAAAATTTTCTCATCATTTTGAAATTCCGGTTTTCGGAAATTTGTAAAGGTTGTATTTACGAAACTATTCGTTCAATGCCCTGGAAACTTCTTAATTGTAATATACAACGTTTTTACGAAAACATATCCAAAATACACAATTTTTCCTTCATTTTTCAAAATTAAAAAATTTTTGAAAACCGAAATTTCAAAATAATAAGAAAATTTAAAAAAAATTCATATGTATAGTCGGAAAAATCAACGAATTCATTTCAGTCGTCAAAAAAAAACTTTCCCTAAAAACTTGTTAAACAATGTTTTGTTTAATCAATTTATTGATACATTTTTGGAATTATTATTATTAAAAATTAATCTTCTTATCACCTTTATTGTGGTTGAATTTTTTCCGATTTTTATCTTATCATAAAAAATGCAATATTGTCGACGAAAGTCACTTTTGGTTGGGAAGGTACGTCCGATACATCCTTAATGCACAATTGTCGAAAATCACTCAATCATCGACGCGGCATCCATTAAATAAATGAAATTTGATTGAATAATAATAATAATAATAATAATAATAATAATAATAATAATAATAAAATAAAATGTATTAAATCCCAAAAAATTAATTAATTAAATATTCCGATTAATGGTGCGAGTGAAGAAAGCGTGTAAAGATTTATCGTGAAATAAAGTACGCGAAGATATTTTCAACGCCACGATAATTTAAAAATCAAAATTTTGCCCTGACTAATATTTAATTTTTGCTTTATTGACGAAATTTAAATATATATAGTTAAACCATTTAACATTCATTCTTCCGTTGATTGGTAAATTTTTAATTACGAATATTTAGTTTAAGCAACTAACAATTTGATCATGCATCATCACGAAAATGTTGCTTCTTAACCGTCACTATACTGAAATTGTATATCGGGAAAGCAGCTTCTCTACTCTCTCGTTATTGCGTTCATCTTCGTGTGGGGTCGAAAGCACGCGATAATCGATTTTGCCTTGAGCGCTTCCGATGCCCAGGCCAGATAACAATGCGTTAGCACGTCCCTATACGAGCGAAAAGCGATTTCCTTCGATACAGGCTTTTCCACACCCAAAAGCTTATTTTCATCGCTTGAAGGGGAATTTTCTTATTTGCGACACACGCGCGCGTATATCCCTCGACTTTCCCCGCATACCTATATAACTCATGCCACGAAGATAAAAGGCCGACCTGCGAAAAAAAAACAGCTATACATCTATGCTATCTATCTATACTCACTATGCGCAAAAACGCTAGGACTACCTTAAGAGACATCGAGCGAAAGTATACGAAGCGCCAAGTGGCCAATACGTGAATCAGGAACTTAATATTCCGGATTTCACCAATAATACAATATTACCCGATTAAACATGAAAAAATCAATTCCTTCGACGCAACGTTTAAGAATTGCGGTTTGGTCTTCCTCTGAGTGGAAATCAATAATTTTTTTTAGGCACAAGAAATTATGAAAAACTCGAGGCGTCTGTCGCTTGACAGGATGTTCTACTCGCCGAGGGTCAAACTCATTTTATTATAAATTTTATGCACATCTGTCACTCTTCACCGGACCAGACTGCACTGCCTGCACTGCACTTTTTGAAAAATTTTCCACCCTATTTCGTTCAAAAATGAAGCAAAAATCTGGAATATAAAATCGGAGACGCCAAGTCCGTCCTCGCGGCTATACGACAGTACAGGTTATGTTGCTCACAGTTCCGGCTACTAACGTTAGGTTCACTATAGTCGCGGTTGTCGGTAAGAGCAGATAAGCAGCAGTGACGGTGTAAGGCGGGGGCCCTGAGATAGAACGAGTTTTTGTTCTTTGACTGAATATTTGTTTGGAACATTGGCTCGTTGATATAAAGTCTATGAAAGTGATCTTTGAATTTTTGAGGCATTTTTACCGAAATTCTATCGATAAATAATATTTTTATTTTATTTTTTTGTGTGTTCCAACATATACCCTAGCGGGTTTTTACGTATTAACCCTTCCCGTTTGATCTCTCCTATAAATCCCTCCCTGCACTTCGCTAAGCTAGCCTAACTTCCGTAGCATCCGTAGATGCTTTTTAGCTGCACTGTATCGCATTCGCCGTGGGCATGGTGAAACTGCGAAAAACCCATGCCGATACAGACGGCTTTGTTTTTACTGAGTTTCCGATGTTTTACCATCAGAATCTCAGTCAAACTGCCTCCCGCTCGGTAGTCGTCGCGTCAAGCCAGTGCACGGCTAAGCGGTCACCTATCCTAGTAGTGGTCTCGGCCAATACTGCTTAACTTGGGAGATCGCCAGAGCCGGACACCAACCGCGCGTCCACTACCGTCGGTCTCTTGTCGATAAATAATACAGAATACAGCAATACCATATGCTCAAATGAAAATATTCGCAAATTCATCATTTTGCATTTTATATAGTCCGACTCCAAGGTCACGGTTCCTAGCATCGTGCGCGTGTGCGTGTGTGCGTGTGTGTGTGAGAGAGAGAGAGATTGACAAGCACACACACTTTAGAAGACGCGATGCACGGATTCACAACAGCTAAGCGATATAAAAAATGCTTGGGCTGTACGACGGAGCATCTAAGCTATTTTTTCAATAAAAAATTATTATTATTCACAGTGACGCGACGGACGTTTTTCCATCAACTCATTAGCTAATAACTATTCATTAATAATTATTATTATTATCATTCATAACTATTCATTATTGTTATTATTATCATCGTGAATTATTTTATTCTTTTTTTGAGGCACATTTATATAAATTAATTATTGTCAATATTTTCGAGGTCAGAAATGTTGTAATTTTTTAACCTTTCTTTCCCGTAATTGTGAATGTTTAAAAAAAATTTTTTTTTAATTTAGTTTCAGTTTTTCAGTCGAGATTTTTTTCAATTTTTGCTTCCTCATAGAGGAAACTTTTTTTTCATGAAAAAAAAAAATGTTTCAAGATTTCCATATCAACACGTTCAAAATGTCCCAAAATCTCGACAAAACACTTTTAGAAAAAAATTTCCATATACATTTGTGTATATGTGTGTGATGAAATTGGTGTCCTCGCTCTAACTTTCGTAAATTTGAGGAGGTTCACGAGGGCTTGCGGGAGGTGAAGAGGGCCGGCGAAAACCCTAATATGCTTTATATACATGGGCCGACGGCACTGCAGCCAACTGCGAAAATAATTTATCATGAATCGGAAAATCATGGAATTGAGATAAATAAAGTAACAATATAACTGAATACTTAACCCTATTTTATAGTTTAGAATCGATGAGAGTTATTTTACATTGCTATAAAAAATGATATAAATTCGATTTTACAGTGTACATATAATTCGAAAAAAAGTCTGGCAACAAAGGTGCGTATTTCTTACGGTTGGTACCGTCATGGGTCATAATCACGGGCACCAGGTAACAGTCGAACTGTCAAGCAAATTTCGCGCTCAACCTATAACCTAACTTTTTCGGCACTATACAGCGATGTTGCCGTACTTATCCCCTCTTATTTATATCCCTTTACTGCGAATAATTATGAATTCTGTGGGTTCATTGAATAGTATTCATAAACTAGGTACACGATCAATCTGATTTTTGTCAAGCTACACTGTATTGTGTAGGTGTAGCTACACTACAGGTCAAGCTACACTGTATTTAAATAATATATATTTTTTAAATTTCTACATTTTCTCCGGAGTTATAATGGTGCAAAAATCGCAATTTATGTTTACGCCATAAGAACGCGTATTAAAAGAGCCTTGTCGGACACTAAATTTTAATGTCAATGGTGTAGGTGAAAATTCACAAATAATTCAGGCACATTTCTACAGTAATAGTGAATATGCGATAGAAAATTCAGATTTTTCTGTGCATTTTGCTCTACATGGTGAACCTTCTTTTGATGCTATCGAGACAAAATTTTGTACGCTAATGATCTCGGGAACAAGGACGATTTTTATTAAATTTGATGAGAATCTCTTAAAGGGTTGAGATTGTGAAAAATGTTGAAATTTTCGAACAGTTATGTGCGTGCGTTAACTTTCGCAAATTTAAGCCTATCAAGCCACAACGTTTTACTCTAATAGTCTGGGTGACAATGAAAAAAAAGGATGTATATCAGAAGTTTGCACATTGCTGCCTAGCTCACAAAACTTTCGTTTATGAGGGAACTATAATTGAATATAGGGACCTTTGCGGGTAAGATAAAATAACGAGGAAGCAATGCGCAAACTCATAATTTTCACGCTTTTTCCATTGCTATAATTGAGAAGCTGAAATTTTTTTTTTTTTTCAAGTTATTCGTGCTAAATAGCAGCAGTCGAGCTAAATAAGCATGAAACAAGCAAAAATTGCTAAGTTTAATGTCACCGTGAATTTGTAATAATAGTTTTATTATCGCAAAATTTTGAATGTTATCACGTGATCGCTAAATGCACTGTATTGGCCGGCTAACCGTGACGTCACGATATTATACTCTAGCGCGCCAGATTTGACAGCTGTTACGTATTAGCAGGGTAGAAACCTATGTCACGTTTCGTCGATGCGTCTGGTGTTTAAGAAATGAAAAAAAAAACAAATAGAAAAACTTCTAACAAACTGAAAAAAACAAATAGGAAAACTTCCAACAAACTGAAAATAATATTAGTTGACAGCGCAACTTTTAGACACGTCGAATTTCATGCTCTCATTCATGAGATAAAGTGAGATTAGGTTATCTGTCAGAACGTAATTGCCTTTTTCCTGTCTGCCTTTTGGTCAGTTTTTTGTAAGGTTAGTTATTAAATAAATGATACATATGTTTATATTTATTATGTATTTAATCTGTATAAACGAATATTTACATCAAAATGATCTTCACAGCAAAAATAATTCGAACGAGAATTAGACTAATCACGTTGAGCTGACTGGAACCACTGTGAGCGACGTTGCACATTTTGTGGCACTGTAGCAACACTTTTTCGGGAGTACTTATTGTGGTATTTTTGCACAACGGTACGAAACAAGTTCTGTACGTTTTTATACTTTTTTCAGTATTCATTGCGACAAAATATTACTTTAAACGAGAACGGCTATCCTAATTCTACCATACAATCAGGTTGTTTGTAACATCGTAACGTCACTGATGCTTCGGGTAATTTCGGCTGATTCCGCCGCATGGTCGGTTTTGTTTAAAAAAGCAAATTTTCAAAAGACTATAACTTTGTCAATATTTAAAATTTTAGAAAAAAAAAAATTACAATTACAATTACACACACAGAATCGATTAGTGGAATAAAAAGAAACGTTCATGAAGCCAATTACAAAGTATCTGTTTGGTAAAAGTCTTTTTATCTGTCCCGATATGCGCAACTGATCGTAAATATTGATAACCACAAACGCTGTCTCAAATTTCCTTAAATGATTGTGTGTCATTTTAAAGAACATTGGCGCGTCATCGCAAATTTCTCCGCGATCATCTGACGAGTCATAACTTCAAATTTTTTTCCCTACGTACAGTCGGAAGTTGAAAATAAATTAATTGGAAATTAGAATAAAGGAAAACGTCGATCGTAGTATTATTGCTGGCAATATTGTTTGAAACAAAAAATAGCTCAGATGCTTCACTTTATACCCGGATAATTGTTTGGCACTGCTTTTTTAAAAAAGTAGTGCTCTCATTCAATACCTCTTGCTGGAAGGAATCATGCATCGCAACTTTCGCTCCGTCGATCGTGGGTATTTATTGACCAAAAAAAAAGTTCACCACTCAATTTTGTTGCAAAGACCCGCTTTGCATACAAATAAAAATTAGATATTTTTGGAAAATTGCCAACGGGCCAAAAACTCGAAAAAAAAAACTGCAAAAGCGACGACAATAAATATCTCGAACATTCGATAATGCGCACACTGATTTTTTCAGATAAAAACTATCTACTGTGCCATTTATTATTAAATATAGCCTTAAAACGAAACTTCACAGTTCTAATGATTTCGAGAACATAAATTGACTGGCCGAGATGAGTGAGGATTTGACGTTGGCGACACTGAGCCCTGGCCTCTATAAGCATTAGGGGACCCCCCCCCCCCCCCCCCCCAGTCAGACGACTCATCCCGCAAACAAACGTGGATTCCTCATACCGACTGCTGAAAAACAATAAAACCACTTGACTTCGATTGACATCGATCTAAATGTTTAAGAGTTGATTGCGCCTTTTTTTTTGTTTGCCAACACGTGATGTATATGAAATTTCTCGATTTTTCGCTCACCGAAAATCTCGTGCACGAAGGAACAAGTCACAGCGTCAAAAACATTAGAATTGTTAAGAGAATCTATCGTTGGTCATATCCATTTGTATCGTCTTGTGTCTCATGCACGTGTTCTTCCCGAATCGCTAAAAATGAATTTTTAACAGATGCTTGTCTCTCGGATTACGAGACTCTACGATTTTTTAATGCATAGCTTTTCTCTATATATATACGTATGAATTTAAAATACAACGAGTTGATGAGCCTACGACAACAATATAAAAAAAAACACTAATGATTTCTTTATTGAACGTAGAAAAAGCTCTCTATGTATACCAATACGGAATTATTAACTCTTTACATCAAATTCAAACGCAGCGATATTATAGTTGACCATATATAGTAACACCGCTATTTTTAATTGTCGTTCAATTTAATTTTTCTTCGTTTTTCCATTGAGTATCATAGCAAAAAGAGAGCGATCAACATAACCTCACAAATTTTTAAATAATTTTCGCCCCAATTATTGTAAACAATATCTGCTTCAAAAAAGGACTGTCCATAAATTAAATCGAGTATTGCGCTGGTGAAATTGACGAAATACTTTTTTCTTCCTAATTGGACTAACTACGTTTGCCCTAAATGTTATAACCCATATTTGAGAAAAAATTTTCCACTACTTTTTCGGCGCGAAGAGGCTGTTTTATTTTCATCAAATTTTGATCGAAGGAAGTATATGAAGATAAAATGAAAGTGTTGTAAAAATAAACAAAAGGTTTGTTTTGTTTTCTCAAAATTAATTGAAATTTTTTTTCATTTTCTATCAATCTAAAGCACTTAATTCGAGTTCCAATTTTCATTTGATTCAAGTTTTCCATCACTACACAAAAAAGTTGCAAGTTGAAAATTAAAAATTTCTTCCCGAAAATTTCGCACAATGCTCAATACTGTCTCTACGAGCGGGGAGGGGGGGTCACCTTTGTCAATTTTAGCTCCTTCGTAGAGGAAGCGTTAAACATTGTGCGAAATTTGAAGGAAGCAATTTGCGGCCTTTTCCCTACTTTTTTACACGTTTCTGTCGTATTATTTTTTTTTCAAGATTAGAGTTATCAATACTTTTCCCGATATTCAATATTTGACAAGATAAATATATTTTTATGTATTTGCAAGATATCTCAAAATTTTACGAAATAAGAGCTGTCAGAATCGTATTTTTGGAACATACAAAATTTGATAAAATCTGCACCCTTTAACCGATTCTCGCAAAATTTTATAATAACCTTTTTTTAATAATACTTTATTTAGAAAAAACAATGAGCCCGATATTTTATAATTTGGAAAAATTGGAGCTGTCAGAGACATTTTTCCAAAATTTCAAAACTCCGTAAAGTATAAACCCGTTAAGGAATTTTAACGAACATTGCAGCAAACGAGGAAGGTTTTATGCTCGACGTGTTTCACACAAAGTTTCACACACATCCATACATCCGGACATTTTTTTCTAAATGCGATTTTTTATAATTTTGGCACATTATGAACACATTGGCATTGAAAACTGGATCATCACCAAGCTTTCTCTATGGGGAAACAAAATGTGGCAGTTTGAACTTAAAACGGTTTACCTCTTGTATTTATCAAAAAAACTACATTTTTCTTTAAAATTAATTTAAAAAAAAAATTAAGAAGTTTATTGAAAATTTCACCACTTTCGTTGCATCTTCAACTACCTCCGGTGAATATATATGATGAAAAGAAGAAAGTCCGCAAGTAAAAGGTTATGTTTTTAGAACGAGCCGTTGGCTTTGCCTGGTGAGCCGAAGGAGAGCCATCAGGCAAAGCCAACGGAGAGTTCTAAAAACATCACCTCGCTTAAACAGTTACTGTACGCGCACGCCGCATACCATATTTTTTACGGCACAGGTATTGAAAAGCTACGTTTCGACGCCTGTTATCGATACGTGAAGTAGTACTTGTCGTAGCTAACTTCGTAGCTGACACGAAAATTTTTTCATGGCAGGTCTGAGACTCGTGCCCGTACTGCGCATGACAAGTGCCACGAAAAGACTTTTTACGGCACTTGTCATGCGCAGTACGGTGCACGACTCTCAGAACTGCCATAAAAAAAAATTTTTGTGTCAGTTGCGACGGTAGCCACGAAAAGTGCTACTTTACGGGTCGATAATAGGCGTCAAAAAGTGACTTTTCAATGCCTGTGCCGTAAAATAGTACATTTTGATACGAGTACGCAAAGGCTTTTTTGACGAAACGAAAGGATTACGGCACAAGCCGAAGGCGAGTGCTGTAACGAGTTTCGTCAAAAAGCCTTTTCGTACGAGTATCGAATCATTATTCGAATCATTATTTTTCCTCATGAGAACCGAGAAATCGCAACGAAGTTGCGATTTCGAGGTTAGAATGAGGAAAAATATATTTTTCCCACTTTTACCTGCTTTTGGGCCCTTAATATTTGTTTGAAAGATGTGATTCTCCTTTATTCGAATCGAGCACTTTTTTCCGATTAAAATGCATTGCTTAAAGATTTTTCATCGTTCATCAATGCCTGAGATACATGGGATAAATAACTAAGTGGGTGAAAAATTTCGTTAAAATTTCAGTATAATAATATATCCTGCACCGACTATAATTGGGACTCATAATTATAAGATGCTCCTATATGGAAAAAATAAACAAGTAGATTTGAGACGCGTAAAAATCGCCGATTTCCGGCCTAGAGCTGTTTCACATGACGTGGAATGTCCCGTACAAATACGTTTGGTTATTAAAATCGTGAGGAAAGAAGACCTCGCGGGAATCACGTGAGCGTCTCGTTATATCTGGTGGAATCGGAAGGTTTTCTTTTCTTTTCGCTCCGTGGGTAATGGGATATGCACCGTGCGTGGCGCGGTAATACCACCGTCACGACAGCGAGTTCCGGTATTTGGAAACTCGGGAAGTAGGTACAAAGACGAAGGCGACGAGCCACACCATGTCTTTGTGTCTCTCTTTGTGTTTTATACTTATCGCACATATACTATATATAATATACTCTTACGTATACGTGACTCGTTAACATGCATGCATAAGCAATGGTTCGCGACATGAACGTTCTATGTGCTGCCGTATTTCATGTGTATATATTTATATAAACTAGGGGAACCCACGACTCGGACGCTATACGCGCCTTTGCACTGGAGTTGGGTTTGGTAGAGTTGAGTTCAGTGGTATGGGGGTTGGGTTTGGGTTGAGTACACGACGGTGTCGGCGGCAGCGGCGATATATTTATATAATATAGAGATATATTACAATATATGTATATAAATGTACGCACATACACTCGACAATGTTCTACTTCCGTATATACAGTCTCAGGATTTATATATCCAACGCTCGTAATACGCATAAATTATGTTCATACACACCGAAGCTTAACGCACCCTGCGAAACGACGTTAACGAATGGCAAATGCTTTACCGAAGCCACAATAAGCTAAAGAATATACCCGAGCTATCTTTACGTCTTTGTGTAACTGAGAGTCGCGGTTGTGACGCGGGACAAGTATATTTCCCTACTATACCGACATACACCGATCGACCGACAAGACGAGGAGCTCGAGACTTATACTCGATACAACTCGCTTTGTCTGGAATATATATTTACATATGAAAGAAGGAATTTTTCATAATTAATGAACGATTGGGTTTTAGGTAATATTCTGCATATGTCTATATATATATATATATATATTTATATTTATATATAATATTTTTTTCTCTTTTAAACCTAGTCAACAAATCGACCCCTCTAGTAATTTGATTGTCTCGTATTTTTCGTGTTTCGTGTACATAATATGTATCTGGTATCTGCGAGTAGACCGAAGAGAGAATTGAGATATCGGGAACTCTGAGCCGTATAAAAAAGCACGATTTTGGAATGTTTATTGACTGCTGTAGGAAGCTTCGTAGCTCGAGCACCGCGCCATCTCTTGGCACTATTACAAAGTGACACGATGAAATCTGATGGGTTGTTTTTTCGATGGTTCGCGGGTGAACTGGCTGCTATAGTAAACCGTCGGCCAATCTTCCAATTGCTCATTGGCCAGAAACCAATTTTCGTTTCTTTCTTTTGAATCTATGATCTGTCTTTGTGTGCATGTCACATTTTATCTCCAACTATCGTACACAGTATATAGTATATACACATATCGGATATGACGGTCCTCTCTGATACTTCGGGTTTTATAACGGAGTTTTAACTTTCGTTTGCGCGAGTAATATGTTTAATAAATCCAAAAATTGAACGTCTCAAATGTATTCAGTGAAATTGGAAATTTTCATGAGAGCGAATAGGCAGATTATATGGAAATGTGTAGACCAAAATTTTTTTTTAAACAGTTACTAAATTTTCTGATATGTAGTGAAGTTTTTCAAATGTGAAATAAATTTTCACAAACCCGTAAAGTGAATTTTCCCAAATATGCGACTATAGTTTATGCAAAAATTATGCGCAATTTTTCGCAATCAAGCTTTGGAATTTGACTGAATTAAATTTTGTAAATTTTATAACGAAATTCGTTTATTACATTTTTATGAACCCGCGTCGTTCGTTTCACTTTTTTCCTGGTCATAATAATTTCCATTTATTTTACATCGACACTGCGAGTCTCGCAACGGTTTGTTCCTCGGTAATTCGTTCTATATTTGCCGTAAAATTTACGAACGCCCCTTCGCGGAGTCGCGGTTAGTCTTGCCGCAGCGAAATAATATGCCGTGTGCCCCGCGAATACTAGGCTCGGCGTGGGTTTACTATTCGCGAGAAGAGTCAAACGAGAGGTGAAGAAACGAAAAAAAAACGTGTAGTAAGACCCTAGTAACTCCACCGAGGTGAACTCCCGCCGGAAGAGACGGAAACCCGGAAGCGAGGGCGATGAGGAAGTGGATAGGCAGAGTGAGAAAGAGCGAGAAGGGAAAGAGGGAGAGAGAGAGAGAGAGAGAGAGAGAGAGGAGTCGCATTTCTCCGAGGGGTCTTTGGAACGACTTTGCTTGAAGCAAGAACGAGGTTGAGCGAGTGAGACGATCCCGGTTGGAGGAGAGGATCGATCGTTAAGATCGAGATAAGGCGTCAAGTCGAAGAGCCAACTATATTATACTTCGTCCTTCCATGTACAATATTACTGTTAGTAAGAAAATTCCCCATCCGAGCTCCATATTCACCCCGTATCGTAAGAGGAAGTGAAACGTAGAAAAAAAATGATTTAAAATGAGCGTGAATTGTATAAAATTTTTGTGCAAATATACCGTCTATGAATATTCATACACAAGCGTGCAATAATATTACACGATTGGTATGTTAAACATAACGAAATCTCACCAACTCAAAGATAAATTTTCAAAACTATTACGCATATGAAATTTCTCAAAAGAATACGAATATCTAAATAATTACCCAAACTTTAGATTACGATAGATGATTCGAAACTTTAACATGAATATCGTGAACGAATTGTAAATTTAATAATACGACTGAAAAGAATTTTCAAATACAGCTGTATTATTTTTCAATCGCGTTTTATTAAAATTGTAAAAAAAAGTTCATAAATTACATAGGTATATGTTCCCTGAAGGTATAGTAATAGCGCGACCGCGGCGACGGGGAATAAGCCGAAACGTGTATATTCGCCCGTTTTAATATAGTCCGCAGTCATTCTAGCCATTTTTTATACAATCTTCTAAAGAATTGATTTTACTTTTGGAAAAGGTTCAGGGATGTCCCCTGAGTGTAAATTCAAGTTGGCGGGAGATTCAGCCGCCATCTCGGAAAACACGTTTGATCAAATATATTGTGAGCCGTGCATCGTACGACAAAAATAATTAAGACCTTTTTTGTAGATAATAAAATTCCCTCCAACTCTTATTCGAAACTTTGTCCTGTATAGAACATGCTTTTGATTTATAGCGTGGTAAACTTTTCCAAACTTGGTTATTTCTAAATATAGTATAGTTAACGGTTGATGTAACAGTAAAAATGGAGGCGTTTGGTAAAGTTTGGCACGCTGTAAATATAAAACCATGCACTATACAGGAAAAAGTTTACAATAAAAGTTGTAGAGAATTTTATTATCTACAAAAAAGGCTTTAATTATTTTTGTCGTGCGATGCACGGTTCACGAGATATTTGGTAAAACATGTTTCAAAATGGCGGCTACAGCTCGACCCCCCCTCCTCCCCACGTCCCGCCTACTTGAACTCACACTCAGGGGACACCCTTTTCCAAAAGCAAAATCAATTTTGTAAAAGATTGCATAATAAACCTTTTTTTTGGCTAGAATGACTGGACTAAATACTTCCTCAGAGACTGACCGTACCCTCTCGCGTTCTCTCTTTTCTTTCGCCACGTATTTCATATCCTTGTATTCCAGTCCGCTCTTTTTCTCCTGACTCTTTTAAAATTTTCTCGGATATCGAACAGGACGTTAAGACTACTTTATTGAATATATGGGTACATCCATATAATTATACATTTATGTATAGGGGAGGATGGGGTAAGTGAATACCTCAAATATTTTTTAGTTGAGCGATATCGAAGAGACCGTTTTCACTCCAAGCTTTTGTTTTGAACTATTTTACATAATGAAACATCTCAACAGCATTAAATATGAACTATTTGAAAAAAAAAACAATCTGAGTGTTTCATGCCCTGTAAAACGATAATTTCGGTAAAATATCTCAAAAGTGTTCAATAAATATTAAGAATACAGAACATAACCTATTTCAATCCCATTAAAATTCAACTTTTTCCATTACAGATATTTAAATGAATGTGTGGTTAAATTTTTCGACTTTTGTTCATTTTGCCCTAAGGCTTATTCACTTTGCCCCGCATGCGAGGCAAAGTTATTATTTCGCAGGTTATGTTTAAATTGATTATATCACCTTCGTTTCACAAAAATATCGGGTTTGACCATGACAGACCGTTTCCTAAATGTACAAACAATGTACAGTTCCTAAATGTACAGTTTTTGGGTGTCGACTTTGCCCCACCCTTCCCTACCGTATGTACTTGCAATATCGAGCTTAGAAAATTTTGGGATCCTCCTTATTGGTAAAAAGAATAGGACTCGCGTACTCGACTTGACACCGGGAATCATATTATTATTTACTGCATCTTTTTATTTGTTAGAATGGATAAGCTTCCTTCGAGATAGTCATCAGATTGTTATATTCGAGAAAGCAAATTGGATTGCGATCGATCTTCAAGTGAGAACATTAATTTGTTCATCATCAGACAGGATAGAATATAGAAAAGATTTGGTATAGAATAAAAAACATGAAAAAAATTTCCGCGATTTAAATCATGTGAGCCGTGCGAGCTATACGAAAAATGAAAACTTGATTAATATATTCAAGTGATAAAACGTGAGCTGTTCGTGCTCGGGCTCGGGGAAAGCGCGAGGCGGCTATAGACGTCGAGTCAGCGCTCTCGCTTATGCTAACAGTGAGTTGAGTGTTCAACGAGATCAATTTGGATCGTTAAGAGGTGAGATCATGGACCGAGACGATGCTGTGGGTTCTATGGGAGAACAGCGGAGAATCTCTTGCGTGAGATGGTCCGCGAAAAGCCATCTACCGGATCATTGGCGAAGCATCGAGAGGCGCGAGAGTCGATTTCATGCCTTTCGGTGATGGGGCCATATCGATTTTGTCTGGAGAATAGCAGAGTGGGTTACAATATACGAAACATATGTTCACTCGCATCATCCTCTTTCGCGATGGTCGACTATTCACTTTTCACAAAAAATACACAATTACTATCGTTATTATATTGTCGTTGTTGTCTTTTCTATATTTGCAATATTGGGGAGGAAAAATTTTCTCGTTTTTTAAGGAAGTACCCTCGGTACGACGTAAGTCAGAGAACTTTAACCTTCTACTTGAGTAACGTAGTATATAATTTGGCAACATCGCATCCCTTGCTTTAGTGTGCGTGCTCACGTACAAGTATAATACTTATGTATTTGACACTGTAGCAGCCAGCGAGCGGTTTCTGTGTGTATTATTAGTTTGAAAAATGAGCGAAAACAGGTATTATTGGAGAAGAAAAAAAATTTCCAAAAAAATTTATGATAATAGAGTGCGACAAAGTGAAGTGGGAAAATCGATTCCCAGTGTTTACGGGAAAAGAAATATTTCTAACCTGAACGACGACTTTAAAAATGATGCAATTGACGGCTGTCGTGTTGCCACGTTTGTGAATTGCTCGAAAATCTTGTCTTTTTTTTAGTTATTTCTCCTAACACAAGCAAGCTTCACATGTTTTGGAAAGAGAAAAATGTTCGTAGGATATTCGTTTACATCTCCTTCAAATTTTATCAAAATCTGTTTGTTAATTCCAACTTGATAAATGATAATGTGCGTCAAAATCATAGATTCCCATAAGACCCCATGTTAAGAGCTTCGAAATGAAATGATTAATATCTTCTTTCAAAGTCAACCAAAGATTACAAAATTTTAACTGAGTCATTTTTGGAAAGATTTTGACATCTCTGCAAATTTTCGTAATTTTCTGTTTGTTAATTGATTTACCGAGGGTACTCCCTTAACTGAAACTCGCTCGAACTCGCTGTAACAACGTTCGACGTGAATACGAAATATCTGTCGGAATTTTTTTTTACACCATGCATATTTTTATTTAATTTTCTTCGCTCGCGTTTCGCCGACGACGTCTCCGATAACAAATAATTAAATTACGGGTCAATGTCTGCTAGTTGTTTTCCGAGAGAAGGGTTAATATTTGTTAATCACTTTTTTTTTGTTTTAGCAATCACATTTTCGTCGTCGAGCGACTCTATATATAAACTAAACGATAATATAGAATCTCTCGAACGCGCTGTTTCTTCGTGCTTAATGACGCATCCGATAAGAAACCTTGGCTCCGGCCAGTGGTCGTGCGTTCCATAATAATAGTGGATTCACAGCGAGAAATATATTTATGTTATGTATTAATATGTACATTCATCAATTTTTCTCTCGGTAAATCTTTTCATCGGTTTCGCCCGAATAATTTTTTTTTTCCCGGTGGGAGCCACTCGCTGGAGAAATAGAATTAGAACTCGATACCGATTATAGTAATAAAATCCAAAAATCGATCAAATCGCCGTTCAAAGCTTCAAACTCGAGAGATAAGAGAAAAAAAAACGATAAAATGAATAGACTTGAAAAAAATACAAGAGAAAAATTTATTCAAACCACAAACCGAACAGCTCGACTCACAAATTTTCTTTAACCTTTTTTTAAGACTGAGAAAGAGATTTTGCAGTTTATTTAACCTGTGCGCGGTTACTCTCTCATTACTTTTCATCACCTTCGAAAAAAATTCATAAATTCTTTGGCACTGATGAATTCATTCTAACCAGATTCATTCTGGTTGGACTTTTTTCGGTGGATTGTTAAAAAAATTTTCAGAGAGACAAATAAAAATTTGACTTTTGAATTTAATATGTTACAAAAAGGAAATACAACGTCGAAAAAAATGCTCGTAGGCGCGAGAATGTAAAGGCGCGTTATTACAAACCAGTTACTTCAACTGTTTTCTACAGTCTCAAAAACAGCGAATAAAATATACATATATAAATATAACCCTAAATTCAGAAGTCATCCAAACTGCCATTCGTTGGATCATATTTTTGGTATTTAATTATAAATATATTTAGATTACGAATAAAATCACAATAGATTCATTTTAATAATTAAAATAATCATTATATAACGAGTATATGAAAAAAAAACATTGAAATTTATAGGAGTTACATATTTGTTCTTCCGCCGAGATTCGAATTGCCTAACTTAGAGTCTCTTACCTAATGCCTACATCACCAACGCGTAACCTATTACGCCACAGACTACTTGTGAATTTCTTTGATTAAAATCCCATATAAGCTGCATCGTGGGTCACATATGAGTAGTCATTAACATTTAACTATATAATAGATTCCCACGCATGGCAACATACTGACTTCCTCATAGACAAGAATTCCTTGAATGTTAAAATCCAAGATGGCGAAGCTATTATAATGGACTAAGAATGAGAAAGTATGGTGATTATTTTAGAACTTATATCGGTTTTGTTCTTTAATCCCTGAATCCACATCTGGGGTCAATCCAAAATGGCGCTACTTCCATTATTTCGAGACTTTATGCAAAAAAGTTTTTTTTTTTGCTACTAAATCGGAATCTTGAAAGCTCTCGAAATCCCATTACGTGCATGTCATACGTTCTTTACTTTTAACATTTGGGATTTTCGAAAAACCTTGAGATCACATCCGGATTACGCAGCCAATGAAACTCCTTCAAACCGAGTTCCAAAATAATGCGACTATCTTTTTCCATTTATTTCGTCCGCCATTATATCGTAACGACATGTTGAATTTTTAGGAT
Organism: Rhorus exstirpatorius; assembly: GCA_963564615.1. Taxonomy (NCBI): domain Eukaryota; kingdom Metazoa; phylum Arthropoda; class Insecta; order Hymenoptera; family Ichneumonidae; genus Rhorus; species Rhorus exstirpatorius. The sequence continues at coordinate 32,132,560 of OY751313.1, forward strand.
AAAAAATATTGACCTCGGATTCGGCTTGAGCGATGAAAACAAATTCCCGAAAAATATATTCGCAAATAAACGGATTATAAAAAAAAATCGAATTACTTCTTACGTTGCGTATATAAGAAATGTTATGGCGGCCAACTTTTTTAAATGTGGTATATTTAATACTAAATCATTGAGCGGCCACATGCAAAATTGCTGCGAAAAAAAGTAATAATTATCGTATGGATAATATAAATAAAGAAATAAATTAAATTAAATACGCGTCCGAGTAAATAATACAATCCAGTACGTCGATATATAGGTAACGACCATATATTTCTCGTTCACTGAGAAAGATTTTATGCATATATTTTTCATGAAAACATGATTAATATTCGTTTGAACTATTATAAAAGTCGACGGCACGACTATACATAGTCTTTAGCTGGGATAAACATTTTTTTGTTGGATCAAATATCGCTGCTGCTATACTAAAAAATAAATATTTCGTGGCAGTACATTTTTCAGCTACTGCGACATTTTTCTCTCGGTGCTCCTTTTATCGAACTCGTTGAAAGCCATTAGCGAAATCCCCCCGGCGTGGGGTGCCTTTTTCGCGAGGGCGACATCAGAACCATCGGAGGGTCGCGCGACTCGAAGCTCGCGTCTCATTTGCCGACTGCCTTTCGAAAAAACATTGCGGATGCTCGATTATCGTTCATCTCGTTTGGCATCATATAATATATATATATATATATATATATATATATATATATTAGGGTGGATCGAAAAATTAAAAAACTTTTGGCTACCCTCAAAAATCAAAGATATAATTGAAATAAAGGTCTCCGTGCAATGATTCGATTTTTTGACAATATATAGGGGGCGCGCGGGATGTTTAAAAACGCCATTTTTGGCGTTCAATTCACTTTATCACTGATAACCGGAAACAGTTCATTCCAAAAATTCTGATTTTTTTATATAAGGTGCCCAGATATGTACCCTTTCAAACCCACATTCACGGAACATTAACAGATGGTTCATATCTTCGAACAAAATCTCTAAAAATCAATATTTCAACTATTTTTCAATTATACCTATCGTTAAATGTTGATTTTTTTCTTCTAAAACGTTTTAGTATTTGTTCCATCTTTTTTTTCTTGTGAAACTCGGTATCAGTATTGCTTACAATGCGAAAATTGCTGAATAATAAATCTTTTTTTTTGAAATTTTTATATTTTATTGATTCACACCATTTTTTCGTGAATATGAAAATTTCCAAAATAAAGATTTATTATTCAGCAATTTTCGCATTGTAAGCAATACTGATACCGAGTTTCACAAGAAAAAAAAGATGGAACAAATACAAAAACGTTTCAGAAGAAAAAAATCAACATTTAACGATAGGTATAATTGAAAAATAGTTAAAATATTGATTTTCAGAGATTTTTTTCGAAGATATGAACCATCTGTTAATGTTCCGTGAATGTGGGTTTGAAAGGGTACATATCTGGGCACCTTATATAAAAAAATCAGAATTTTTGGAATGAACTGTTTCCGTTTATCAGTGATAAAGAGAAGTTAACGCTACAAACGGCGTTTTTAAACGTCCCGCACGCCCCCTATATATTGTCAAAAAATCGAATCATTGCACGGAGACCTTTATTTCAATGATATCTTTGATTTTTGAGGGTAGCCAAAAGTTTTTTAATTTTTCGATCCACCCTATTATATATATATATACAGTAGAGCGAAGTATAGGGCGTGTTAGGAAACGTGCCGTGTGTGAGATGACCCTTATATCATCTCATTCAGCGGTTCTCATTCATTCATTTCTTCTCAAAATCCATACTTTCATAAACCCAACCATGATATCTCTAGATTCATTTTTATTTTTTACTTAACAAAATAAAATCGATCGTATAACAACTGCGGCGCAATATCCGTTGAAAATTTTAACAAACTCGATATATCCACGTAATGGAAATATTTTATCATCCATTTGCCATGCAGGTATATGGCGTTTACAAGCCATCGAGTGAGTCGGCCTCTCGATCGGAGTATGTAATATTTCTTCCGCAATCGATATTAACGGTATCTCGATTCTGCACGAATGGTATAATGGGTGCGACGAGGTCGTATTACAAAACAAAGTCAGGAAAGTAGTATAACGCTTGAGCTCTCTCGTTTATATATATGTACATATTCGCTTCTCTCATACACTTCTCAACACTTTTTTTTCTTCTTCCTCGCCGTAATTTTTCCTTTCCTCCCTCCTGGCATTTTTCTCGCTTGTGCGCGTTCGCCTCTTGTATGCGTGTGTTTCGAGACAAGTGCATGTATAAGTGTATATCGCATGGTATATAAGCTCGTTCTATGTATATATTCAGTGGCGCAAGTTACACGGCCCGTCGTCGACGTGAGGAAGAGAGACGGAGAAAACCGGTCCCGTATCCGGCCCGGAAGTGCGGACCTCTCGGACCTCTTCGCCGCAGCAAAGAGAGCCAGCAGCAGCAGCACCAGCACCAGCGGACATGTTCGAACTCGTGATTCTTCTCTCTACGTACCGTTCTTCAAAGACTTTATCTATCCTCTCTCTCTCTCTCACACACACACACACACACGCACGCACGCACGCGCACACACACACACACACACACACACACACACACACACACACACACACACACACACACACACACACACACACACACACACACACACACACACACACACACACACACACACACACACACACACACACACACACACACACACACACACACACACACACACACACACACACACACACACACACACACACACACACACACACACACACACACACACACACACACACACACACACACACACACACACACTTGCCTCTTTCTCTCTCTCTCTCTTTCTCTCTCTGTCTCGTTCGCGACCGACAAATAAATGAAACAAGGCGTGCCACAGAGAATCGCGAGAAGAAAGATATATGTATACGAGAGATGAAGAAAAGAAAAAATATATATCTCACAGAACTTGCAGTCTGGAAGATTGAAAAAAAATGAATGGATGTGAAAAAGGATGCACAACAAATAAATTATCGTGACAAATCTTTCTCATCCTTAATTAAAATTGTGGCATGTTGCTTCCTACGAGTGGAAAAACTTTATTTCCGTAAAACAATTATTCGCGAGTGTTTTATGCACCAATCTGCTCGAAATTTGCTGAAACATAGGAAAAAAATTTGCAAAAATATTTGCGTGTGTGTGATAAGCCTTCGAATTCGGATGAGAAACCTGCATACGCCCTCTTCTTTCATTACCTTTCTCGATTTCTCCGGTTGCTTGCGAAATTTCAATCTCCTTTTCTACGAAATGTATATACGAAATGTATATATATACATACTTGTATATATATACGAAACATCAAAAGAGAAATGAATGCTTCCAAGCAGAGTTCCATCAATTAAGAAAAAAAAATCCTTCTGAATAGCCAAATGCTTATTTTTTGCGTTTAAATCAAATGGCAAATACAAAAACCTGTTTCGGCACCTCTAAAAGTTGACCTACCAGGCTCTCCTTTTTTCGAGGTTCATATATTACCATAAAAACTATGATTTCAACTGGTGGGAACCCAAAAAATGTAACTTTTTCTTGGTTTGCTCTAATATATATATAATACATATATCGAGAGGTACGACGAGAAACGAAAAAAAAAAAAACGGAGGAAAAAGAAGCCGACCACCACCACCCCGGTGATGGTGGTATGGTACTCGCGGACACGATGGATGGCATCCGGTGTGTGTCCCTCGGTTTCCTCCGCCCGGAGAATGCACTTTGAGGAACGAAGCCATACACAGTGTACATATATATACATTCAACGCTGTATATCCCGAGGCCCTTCATTCCTTCATTTCTGCTCCATGACCTCTTCTTCATCTTTTTCATCTTCTTCTTTCTTCACTTATTAAATTCTTACTGCAGAGAAAAAAGTTTTTGGTCGATTTCGCCATCGCATATATCGGTGAATATACATGGGCCTTCTTATTTCGGGTAATTACTAGCTGCACGTGTTGCCAAACAATTTTCCAAAAAGTTAACTGCTTTTATATTAGGACTATGGCGCGATAGTGGTAACGACGAAACTTTTTTTTCGCTGTAGCTACGAAAATTGAGGACGCCCAAAAGTCATTTTCCCGGACCTAACTTACGTTTTCTATTACTCAAAAGAAAAAAAAACATTCAATAGTTTATTAAAATTTTTTTCGTTCGACCAAAAACATGGTTTACTTGTATTTCATGTATTATATGTTGTTAAAAAAAAAAAAAAACTAACGAATGTAACGTTAGGCTTGTAAAATTTGAATTTCTCCGTTGATTTCCGTTTGAATACATTCTATATCGGTTTCCATCATTAACACGACAGTTCGACTCTGTGATTTTTGCAACTCTACCATAATTTTTTGTGTCTTCTTCTCTTTTTCATGATTATTTTCTTCCGCCTCGTCGCATCTCGTAACTTTTAGATTGTGCGTCACAGGACGAACAAACTCTATGCCCAATTGAACAGGAGATACATGTCAGGTGTACGCGATTGCGGACCTCACATACTTTATAGGTCCTGTACCGATACTGTAACGTGGAACAATATGAGGACGATTGGGATCGAGTGTGGTAAGCGTTCTTGGGATAGCCCAGTTCGGAGAGCACTGGACCGGAAATCGAGAGGTATCGGGTTCGAATTCCGCTTCAGTTCCTGTAGCACTTTTTTCGAAAAATTCTTTCTATCCCGTTTTTCCCTCACAATTACATATATAGGCATGTATATTTGTATATATATATATATTAGGGTGTGTCGAAAATGAACTTTTTTTTCTTCGCTCCTACCACTCAAAACTTTAGGTTTTGACATTAAAGACCTCGTTCAAGGAGGGCGTTCTAGCTTGAAGTTTAGAGGTCTCTCAACGAGGATTTAGATTTCCCATCTGATTAACACGTAAAAAAAATGTTTTTCGTTTAAAATGATGTCAGGCAACCAAAAAATTGGTGATGTCTGTGTTTCTTGGCCTATTTGAAAGCATGACTCATCCCCTAAACGATGATAGGTCGTTTTTCGACTTACCTTGTTCAAATTTTTTTACGCCACTTTTCGACCATTATAGTCACTTTTTCAAGTTTACAAAGTTTCCAAGGTATCAATGAGTCCAAAATGAATTGCTACAAGTATTGATTGTTGATTATTTATATTCGAATCAACACTCAATACTTGTAGCAATTCATTTTGGACTCATTTTGGACCTTGGAGACTTTATAAACTTGAAAACGTGACTATAGTGGTCGAAAAGTGGCGTAAAAAAAATTGGAACAAGTTAAGTCGAAAAATGACCTATCATCATTTAGGGGATGAGTCATGCTTTCAAATAAGCCAAGAAACACAGGAATCGACAATTTTTTGGTTGCCTGACATCATTTTGAATGAAAAACAATATTTTTTACGTGTTAATTAGATGGGAAACCTAAATCCTCGTTGAGCGACCTCTAAACTTTAAGCTACAGCGCCCTCCTTGAATGAGGACCTCTTTAATGTCTAAACCTAAAGTCTTGAGTGGTAGGAGCGAAGAAAAAAAAGTTAGTTTTCGACACACCCTAATATATATATATATATATATATATATATATATATATATATATATACTAGAGGTTGCCACCGGAGAATTCAATGAGAAACCATCCTTTTCAGATTGGACCCCCCGTATATCGACTTCCAATTCTTATACACTGCGGCGGCGCGGCGAGGTATTTATATAATATAGAGAAAGAGTGATATATAGACTTTCCTTTACCCTCTTCTTGCATTACCTTTCTCTGGCTACCTGCAAAATCTACATCACCTTTTCTCTTTCGTGTCTCTATGTTATGTAATCATCTTGCACACCGCCGCCACCGCGTGTATACAAGCCTTTGAGGCTTATGTATATCGAGTATGAAAGTTTGAAACGGGTGACTCTATTTGCGCTTGGGTTTGTTTGGGTTGGGAAATAAACGCGTTTAGAGTCAGATCCGTACGAAACCTTGGTGTATATCTCGTTATATTATATAAATATATCGCCGCGGCCGTGTACAATGATTAAGGATTCATTTGGGCTCGTATTCGAGTTACTTAAATAAACCTAGACCCAAAAAAAGCTAGACGAACCCCCAATTCTTGTACGCGGCGAGATATCGATATACATAATGTTAGAGAGGCTATAGGGTTTTGCATGGCTTAGGCAATACGCACCCTCGCTTCCCAACCCAACACACAAACGAACCCGAACGGGTTCTCAATTCTTGAATGCGGCAGCGGCGATAGCACCGAGATATCTGCGTATAATATATGCAGAGAGGTTATAACAGTTATTTTTTGGAACGGTCATCCTTTTGATATAGGACATACGGTACGTGTAGATCTCTAATTCTTCTACACAACGGTGGCGGTGGCATAATGATTATATAATACAATAGCTCAAATCTTATTCTCATATACTTATTCAACCTCAGGAACCGAAAGTCAACTCGAATCTTTACTCTGCTTCTCACTCTTGTATTTTTTTTTTTTATCGTTTCAACATCCTTATTTTTTTCCTCTTCCACCCCCCCCCCCCCCCCCTTCTCCATGCTTTTATGCTTCCGTCTCGCAAATCTCGTATTTTTTTCCCATACAATATGTGAAAGACAGGGAATAGGACAGATGTGGTAACACCCGTCATATCACAGTTTACCGCGAACATTTCCCAAATTTTTTGCAGCGAACGTATTTTGCAATTTCACGCACGCAACCGCGATGCATGATCAGCCAGATGTTCAAGATGCAAATTCTCATATTGCGTTACTATCAATGCCAATTTTTCTGCAATTTCCGAATTTCATCGCCTTAACTATATATATTATTGGCCAGTTAAAATTTTGCCACGTCGAGTATACAATGCATC